>JAUELU010000026.1:2423497-2436057 GCA_032357145.1 Evasterias troschelii | reverse complement strand
TTACAGGTTACACCTGATACGTTGGCAACACAATTAGCGAAAGAAATCATTGATAAATTACAAAACAAACCCTCTTAACTTATTAAATACATGTGACAGACGCTTTGTCAGCGTCCCGAAGCCGTGTTACGTCAGAACAGGTGCCTCGTCGGAAGGTTTTAACCTCATGTCACAGAGTTATAATCTTTCTCCCATTTTGTAGCTTACAGCACCATTCTATTTTGAAATGTTATCTATCTTGACCTTTATTTCGAGTACAAACAGGAAGCTCTAAAATTAAAAAAATTAATATTTTCCTAACTGCATGTCAATAAGTCAAGTTTCTTTGTGCCATCTTGTATCATTTGACATAATTGACATTTTATTCAAAACATGACCCCAGTATGACTTTTCCTTCCGGTCCAAACAGGAAGTTCAAATTTAAAAACTCATATCTCCTCAACCACATGTCATAAAGTAATTATTTTTGTGCAGTCTGCTAGCTTATGACACATTTGACATTTTATTGAAAAACTTGACCCTCCATTTAACCTTTCCTTCCGGTTCAGACAGGATGTTCAAAAAAACAAATAATAACTAAATGTCCTGAACCACATGTCCTACAGTTATATTTCTTTTTTATCTGTTTGTTCCATAAACCAAAACCCCTCTGTGTTCGTTTTTACGAACATCTGATCTCTAGTTTTTTATTTATTATGCTTTTTCTGTCTTTTTTCTTATCTATAATTGTTATACTTTTTCTTAAGGAATTTAACATTGGAACAAACACTCACATTGTGATTGCTACAACCAACAGACAAGAAGTTAAAGATGACGAAGGATATGGTGAGTTATAATTTATTCCAAAAGCCAAGAACAGAACAGACTTTTAAAGAATTGTCATATCATATTTTGGTTTAATTGTTAAATTCTATATTATAATAGCTTTTTGACCTTGTCATTTGCTGACAACAAAAGTAACAAAATGTTAGAATTAACTACATGTATCAGTTGAATCAATCATTTACTGACACAGGACATATTTGTTGATAACAAGGAAGGTACACTGTAACAACACAAAACTGTCTTTGAACTGAACAATTTGTTTGTTAACAATTATGACACATTTTGTAACTCTTCAAGAGGATTTGGTGGACCATCATGACACCCTGTACATACTCAATCACATCAGCCAAGTACTAACAGCCCCTACCAAGGAACGTGTGGATTACCTGCCCCATTATGACACACTGGTTAAGAGTGGAATGTATGAGTACTACGCCAGCGAGGGACAAAAAAATCCACTGCGTAAGTTTGTAAATTGTCAAACCAAACTTTTTAAATTTTCAGTCAAGCAAACATGTCTTTCTGTGGTAGCCCCATTTATCAATTTTCCTGGACATCATCACTAATGTAACAAATTGAAAATTAGAATTAAGAGTTGAAAAGTGCCTGTCAAACAAAACCACGGGGCCTCAGTTTCACATGAAGCAAATGCACTGTATGTACATTGTACCGTTAGAATTTGTTTTCCCAAAGAATCCTCAACTACAATGTAGGACGTTGCTGAACAAAATAAAGCAAATGAATAACAATAACAGGTTGTTTAATTGATACCTTTCAAAGTGTTTTTGTTCCCAAGTTTTGTTTTTCAGACTACAAATGTTGAGAGGCAGTTCAACCATTTTAAACGTTTGTTTAAATTGCTATTAAATGAGCTTAAGTTTTGATTACTCACCATAAAGATTGTCTTTTTCCTATTATTCCCTTCATCCAAGAAATTTCACCCAAGGTTTGTGCTATACCTCAATTGACCGACTTTAGTTACTTTATGTTCTTCTTTTTTCCTTTTCGGTTATAGCATTTGCCTTTGCAGAGTTGATTGATAACTCATTGACAGCAACAAGTGAAAATCTTGGCCCAAGACAAATAGAGCTGAGATTGGTGAGTTAGCTTCATGTACTTTGGAACATCTGTCATGTCTGTCAATTACATATGTCTATTGGCATTGAGCAAGGCATTGAGAAACTCCATGTCAATCTAGAATTCTGGATTAGCTTATATTGTTATCATTTAAAGAAAAAGATGCTCGGCATCTCTGTGTTTATGTGTATATTTCTCATACATTTAACTAGTTTATCATTCTGAATATCACATTGCAATGTGATTTCACATTGCAATGTGATAAACCACTGTCCAGTAATGACCAATGTTGGAGTGGCCAGTTTAAATAGAAGGTTAATACTTGGCAATTTGAGTGTCTGTTAGTATTAAAAAGTATAGCAAATAAGCAGAGCTGTAATCAATTGAATCCATGTCATTGAATTGTGAGCGACCTCTATCATGGCATGGATGGTGAGGTCTAAACTATGTACAGCCAAGCCTGTGCTAGTTAGGCCTCATGATCAATAAAGGGGAGGGAGGAGGTAAGATTTTGAAATTAAAGTGGATGCATTCAAAGTATTATAATTATGACAACATTGAAATAGAGCTCCAGCACTTGACTTTATTTATAAATAAGATTAGTATAGCACAAAATAATAATGGGAAAAATGTATTGTGAAGGTCAAAGTTCAGAATTTGGCTAACTGTCACTGACTGTGGCAACTAATACCACAGTACACAATTTACAGGATGAGCTCCCAGCACTGAATCAAGGGACTTAACAGAGTTTAACAGACTACGCCTTTCTGCTAAAAAAAAATTGGAAATGAGAAAGCCCAGTACATATGTATCTGTCATTTCATATTGCACCCATGCTGGTTTACAACATTGGTTCAAACAATATTAACTCTTTAAAATTAAGCACAATTATTGCAGATCATTACATATGAAATACCCAAAATCAATTATGAAGTTTTAGAAGTGAAGTTTGAATCAATTTTGGGGTTTGGATATTTAGCAGAAAACACAAAGGTAAATGTTTTTTATAAAATATGTAAATCATGAAGTTCGATCAGACTTCCTACAAATACAGTGAGAATCGGTAAATATCACTTTTTCAGTATTCAGCAAAAAATTTTTTTTATATATATTTGTTAAAGATGACCAACTAAATACAGTTTTAAAAAAATATATAATCTTTCTCTGTATGCTTTATTTGATTTCCATTTCTTGTTTTCTAGTTCCTGGATGAATCTGGTGATAAGAGCATGATCTGTGTTATAGATAATGGCAAGGGCATGACATCCAGACAACTTAACAACTGGGCCATCTACCGCCTCTCAAAATTCAGTCGGAAAGACAGAAAACACAAAAAGTAGGGTTTTTTGCTTTCCAAATTTCAGTTTGTAAAATGTTGCATTGTAAATATCATGCAAAGTTTCCGTCTGAACCAAAGGCAAATGTACAAATGTGCACTCACTACTGCTGCCACAAAATATAAAGAACAAAGAAGATGGTTGCGCCCACCTTCCAAAATAAATGCATGGCCTCCACCACTGACAAACCCATTCCCCCTTGGCCCAACACTTAACCCACCACCCCACTGTGCCCCCTCCTTGTTCAATGTTTTTGTGGCGAAATAGTAATCCGCCTGGGCAGAATAGCAATTGTTTCCCGTGTCCTAAATACACTTTCGTACCTTAGGGTCTCTCTGTACAAAAAAGTTAACCTGGATGTCAAACAAGAACCAAAGTTGGACTGATGCTTGTATTGTGTCAGTTGTTTATACACCCCTTTGAGCTAGATGGCTTATGTAGACTTGGTTCCCATGCCTCGCCATAGTAATAACATTTACATAAGCAGAGTACCAGTCTACTTGCAACTTGTAGATCGTTGTACTCAAAATCCAGCCTACTCAAAGAACGAAAATCCCCAAATCACAAATCCGTCGTAAATTGGCATGCTTTTTTTTACCTATCAGATCGTTCAATAAAGAGTCACATTTGTGGCCATTTTTGTTGCAAATGGTGTAGTTTGTCGTGTATTTGAGTTAGCTCTGTACATTCATACACATGCATGCAGGTCTAAACTAACTTGATGCGGATGACGTCCTTTGATGTGTGGGTCTTTTGATCTCGCGTGTTCAGATTGTGGGCATGGAGTGTTTCGAGGAAAAGACATTTTTACCCTGTTTTAGCGGAAAAAGGGACTCATAATAATTTGTTCTATTTCTTTGGGACTCCATCTGTTGGAAAAATGTAACTACTCAATAATTCCGAGCATCCTAGATCCACTCTTTAAGGTTGACAGTAGCACCATGTACACACAAACCTCTGTTATGAGTTGTGTTGGTTCTGAAAAGAACTTATGGTGTAACAACTCAACATTTCTACCAATTTGCTCCGATTGTCTTCAAATCATCAAGTTGCTACATGATCATGCAGCAAACTATTTGAAATTTGCATTGCTTGGTTCTTTCTGAACCACGACAATTCATAAGAGATTTCAAATCGTGTTTCCCCAAAGTATTTCCACTTTGCAAAATTTCAAATGCTACTGGGGCATCTTGATGGTGGCATTCATGTGTATATGGCCCTGTGTATACAAAGCAAGGTAAATAGACATCTGTTAGTCCAATTGTTGAATAAGCTGAGTATTAAATGTAAGTAAATCTCTTTCCTTTGATTCTTCCTAGGGGAGATGAAGAAGAAGATGATGAACCCACATCCTCTGTACCAGAGAATGTTCCTCGTTCACTCAATAGTGACATCTCTTACTTTGGTGTTGGAGGCAAGCAAGCAATATTCTTCATTGGCCATGCAACAAGAGTAAGACACCTCACCTTACCTTTAAACTCTTACGTAACCTGGTAATTAAACAGACAAGTACTAGTCCTAGATATGGACTGCTAGCAGGGAAGGAACTGGCTCAGGGAGGACAATTTGGGTCCATCTTTTATTTGTAAGAAGCTACTGTGTTCTTAACCCACCTTGTTGACATTCCTAAACCAAATACCTGATATTGACACATGGGGGTTTGGAGGACAATATTCTTCTTTAATTTGCCATTTCATGAAATAACTCAGCTCTCAATGTAACAAAAATCAGCAAAATTTAAATATAATTTGTACATGACTCAAGTGAATTGTACATGTTTTCGCATGGGGGTTGGTAACATGTACCAATATACACAATCAAAAGGTGAACATCACATTTCCTTGAATGGTGGCCCTGAAAAGCAACACCCAAGATGTCAGAAATCTTTCAGTTTCCAATGTTTTTCTTTTTTCACTTCAGATGATTACTAAACCAAAGGATTCCCGAGACGTTCATGAACTTACCATCTCTAAGGAGGAATTTGAGAGACGAGAGAAGAATCGAGAATCAATTTACAGTGGATTTATAAGCAACAGACCGGTAGGGGGCTACTATTTACATCATAACATTAACTTTATAAAGATCATATTGGCTGCAAAAAGCTGGCATTTAGACTAAAAACAATGAAAACTAGAGATAGTGATTGTGTACAATCACAGAGCTGTTCCGGTAGTTTGTGTTTATTTTGAGCTGTGAGAAATCACAAACACTACGACCTGTTGTTCAGGAGATAAGAATGTCTCAATTTTTGAGCTTCCTGTTTAGACCGGAATTAAAGTTCAACATGGGGTCACGGTTACCCAAGGCTAATCTCCAATGCCCATTACGAGTCTATAACTGAAAAAAAATTTTAAAATCGATTGTGCAGTTCTTGAAATATGGTCTCACTTCCGGTTGACCTGGAAGTAAAGGTCAACAATGGGTCACGGTTGGCCAAGGCTAATCTCCAATGCCCAAGGACTCTATAACTGAAAAAAGTTTGAAAATCGGTAGTATACTTTTGAGATCTGACAAAAACAAGTTTGGCTAATTAAATATTCATACCGCTGTCACGTGAATAATTAATTAAGATTGTTTGTCAATAACTACTAAGCATTACTTCTGGGTGAACTGAGATTAGTCCCATTCTTGACAGGCTTTCACAATTAGCGAACCATATTTCAGGCCAACTAATCAATTGTTGGTGACTAAACCTAATCAAATAAGCACAGCATTGTAGCCACGGTTCGTGTTTTGAACCACTTAAAGGTATCTAAAACTTTTTTTTTTTTTAACACAAAAAGAATATATGCCCACAAATGACGCCATGATGACGTGACGGAAAATGTTAGAACAGATTTTACATCTACAATAAGAGACGATCCCATAACTGAAAAAAGTTTAAAGATCTGATGTATACTTCTAGAGATTTGGTGTTAACCAGATTGGCTAATTAAATATTCAAACAGCTCTCACATGAATAATTAATTAAGAATTTTAATCTAATTACATCTGAACTTTAAGTCAGGGCATAAGCTTTAATATGGTATATGATTTGTCTACTTTTGATAATTCTAAGACGGACATACGATTTTACGAGTGGAAAGAATAATAATAATAACAATTTTAAAAAATAAAAATCTGGACGAAAACAAAAGCTGTTCTGACTAACACGTCGGAACAGCTAAAAGGCCTGTCTTTAATTTACCATGTCCTGAAACGTGTGCATGAGGGTAATGACATCTACCCTGATTGATTAAGGGTTTAATGAATTGAACAGTAGTTACATACTTGGACTACTTTAAATTACAAAGAAATACCTCAGTTTATAATGTGTTTTCTAATTTGTAGGTTGGTGATTCCAGGCACCTAGAAATTGAGGATGCAAACATGAAGCAAATAATCGCTGATGAGGTAGGCAAGGAAAGTTTCACTCATGTCTTCATCACAGGAATCAGCCAACACCATGTACAGTACCTCAGACAAGACTTCATGGTGTGGTGTAAACAGCTAGCGTAAGTTCAATGCCCTCCCCCCACCACATCAAAAATGTGTGCACCATACCAAATACAATCAACAAAGAAGTTTAAATGTTATGTATGTACTGCACAAGCCATTGAAAAGCAGCACAGTGTTGTACATGAACAAATTGAAGTTTTTTTAAGTTTGTTAGACTCCTCAATGAAATAAAATTTTGAGAATGTCACAGACTTTTGAAATTGCTAAAACCAGAGTATTATGTATAGGTGCAGTTTTGTTTCTGCATGTTGCTATATTACTTAGTCTTGCCTGAAGTCTTGTGTTTTCAGTCGAAAGATGAGGAAACAAAAAGCTTATTAACTCACTAAACCTATCAAGACTAAATGTATGTTCTATCGGCGTTTGATTCTATGAAACTGAGCCAATGTTGGGAAAAGACTTGACAACATTGTTGCAAAAAGTGGCAAGCTGTGATGGCAATTTCCATTCATTATATTGTGAATGTCATACTGATATCTGCCGTTAGCACGGGACAAATTGCAATTTCCAGTTTGGGAAACCATTTCCTTTAAATAAATCAAACTTACAATTAAGTGTAACAATAGCCTCATGTTTTGACCCTAGCAGAGTCTTTTCAACAGACTAAAATATTCAAACTTAGAAATAAATGATTGAATAATACAATTATTTTGTGACTAGCCACATCTATCACTACTACATTCATGGACCGAGAGGTAATGAGGTGTCTGGCCTGAGTATCAAGAGACCTATCAGCCCATTCAAGAATATTGACATCAGCATCAAGCTGCATGATAGAGGCAAATCACCTCGCACAATCAACCTACGAGATATCGCAGAGGATATGCAGACAAAGTAAGTTCAGAGATCTCTCAACAATTCTCAGTTTATATTTCTGACGGTGCTCCTTTTAAGGGGATATATCTACAATTTGTATCAAAAAGAATATATGCAAAAGGTATGCAAGAAAGTACATAGTACATTGCCTAAACAAGCTAAGAGGTTTTCTTGTGTCTGTGTATGTTAATGAATAGTGTTGCATCGCCATTTGGGTGAAAATCGGCACCAATGAGTTAAACAAAACGATAAAATTAAATCCCAGATTTCAGTCAATTTGCTCTCTGTCTTGTAGATACATCCGCAGTGCAGTTGATTCCTTTGAGTTCCGGGCGGTTGTTGAAGGGACAGGTATTGTTGAAGGCATCTTAAGATATCATCCATTCCTCTATGAGAAAGAGACTTACCCTTGTGAAGCGGAGCATAGAGGTATGTTTAACCTCTGACTATTAGTGATTTTCCTAAGAAACTAAACTCAACCAACAAAATACCAACTGAATGGGCACTGTTTGATCAGACATATGGATTCAATGTAGTAAGTGGTGGACATGGGAAAGTTGACAGTAATGTGGATAGATTATAGTGTTGGAGTGTGTGGATCATTGTAAGATGAGTTGTCATTAGTGGTTTGTTTTGTGACATCACAGAATGCTTAGCAGTTCAGATTTAGTCATTTTTAAAACTGTCCTACATAAGATGAATCTTAATAACTAATAGTGAAATTGAACCCAGGATCTGTCTGTGTGAGCTACATGTGTAACTACAAAATGTCATTGTAATCACTTTCAAATACCAGTCAAGTGTCATGGCAGGTCTAGAGAGTATCTAGTGATGCAAAGGTCAACTGAAATGAATTAAATATTGATTTGCATGAATTATTTGCTCATCAGGGTGTCTACACTCACTATTATTTACCTCAAAATGAAACCCTCCCGTGGCTGTACATGTTGTCAATAGACATTTCTTTGTGTACAACACACATTGACCACTATTTTGTTTTTCAGCCTATAGTGTCACAAATTTTTTAACCAGAAAGGCACAAATGTACCCTTGATATACAGGGTGTAAACCTTGTAATGAAAAAAATGTGTTCTTTTTGTTTTGGGTAGCACAATTGATTTATATGTGAATTGGTTATTTTAAAGCATTAGTGTAATTTGTGCAGTGAGGTTGCAAATGAATGAGGTTTGCAATACACTTAAATGTCTCCATTGTTGTACAGGTGAATATGATATAGCTGATGATAGAGACTACTACAATGAAGTCAGACCAGCTAGGGGTAATCGACCAATCTTTGAATGCTACTGGAATGGAAGACTAATCCCATATACATGTGTGGAGAAGTAAGTGTTAATGTGACCTCTATTCACATTGATAAGTAGGAGCAAATTGTGCTGCAAATCTAGTTTTCATACATGAATGCACACATTCTTGCCAAAAAGCATGCCCCATTATATTGGCATTCCAACCTCTGTTATCACTATCCAACTTCTTGCAAGATGACTTTTTTTCATGAATACTTTGGATTATGTTCCTCATAATAATACCAAAGCGATCCAATGGACACTATGAAGGATGTAAGGTTGCAACAGGACAATGTAAACAATGCCAAGTAACCGGTGTGTCTCATTGACCTTTGTATGAAAAAGACAGTTGAAAACAACCGTATGACACCTACAATTATCAAGAACTGCTTGTTTATGAATTTAACTTTGCAAAACATTCTCACATAAACATGAAATTTGTGCACTATTTTAGACTAAAAAAGCCAACAAACTTGAAAATGTTACTTCAAATATTATCTATTGCAGAGATGAGAACCAGTAGTTCATAAACTCAAAATCTACTAGAGAGAAATAGACAAAGATTGTGACACAGTACATTAAACATTTCCCAATATAGGCACATGATGTTATAGAAGCACTGTGTGTAATACTTTGTTAGCTTTTGTTCTTATCATTCATCAATAATCTTTAAAAATTTACGATATACAATCATTGCTTGTATATAACTTGTTTGTTTTTCAATACAGCTTTGATTGGTGTTCCGTTCCAAAGAAGCGTGGATCAATTCCCTCTGAATGTTACAATAGAATTTCAGGGGTGCTGTGGACCAATGATAAGTTTGAAATTAGTACCAACAAGTTGACCTTCATGGACCTGGAGGTCAGACTCCGAGACAAGAATACCATCTTTCAGAAGATCATCCTTGGGCAGGTGAGTCTCACCCTCATTCCCAGGGTCTAATCCTCTACATCTAATAACATGTCATGCTTGGTGGGTAACTATGTGTAGTCTCATTATTCAATACCATTCAAGTAGATGTTTGGAAGATCAAATTTATTTATGTCATCTAGTTTCAAATACACACCATACAACCAACCTGTGATAATATCATCACATACGCTAGGTGGGAGTTAGGCTTTTGATGAAAAAGACTTTTTAAATGGTTTGTTTTATGTGCAATTGGATACATTATTTTGATATGGGGAAGTTTATTCACCCTGTAGTTTTTCAGATCATTTATATTTGACAGTGGGATCAACTTAAAAAACAGTGCCATGAACAATAAATAACTTGAGTGTATCACCCGCCTTTAAAGCTTCAAGCAAAATCCACATATTCCTGAGGACTGCATTATCTGTGCTGGTCACAAATGTACAAGTTTTAGATGCTTTACTTATTGCGGAACACCAGGCCAGTCAAATGTACCAGACACTTTGCAAACCATAGTCTTGTCAAAAGCTCTATACATCAGCAGAGCTGCTATACCACACTAGCCATGCAGCAGGAATCACACATGCATGACCTGCGGATTAATCAGTAGTGTAGGGTCATTGCGGTCCTTCAACATCTTACAATGTGATGATTCCATAAATGATAACTTTCATTCTCAAACTTGTCATGTTCTAATAAGTAAACTAAAATGTTTAGTACAAGGAAACTAGTGAATGTATAATTTCTGTTTTATTTGAAGGCCCAGCGTGTGAAGATCGACCGTCAGTTTAGTGAGTGGTTAAGAGAATGTCATGAGGCGTTTGATAAGCAGGTGAAATTCTGTGGGTTTGAGAAGATCATATCTCGTCCAGAGATAACTGTGAAGAGACAACAATCACCTTGGGCAGTCTTCAAGGCCATTGAGTGGGATGGGAAGGTGTTCACGAGAGGACAGCTGGTAAATCATCAAATCATTATTATAATAAGTAATATCAAATAAAAGCTGATAATTGGTCTATTGGAATAGGCAACTCACCCTTTTTTATTTTCTGTAGACAAATCCAGCGTTTAGTTGTCTTTGTGTAGCAACCCTATTCTTTTAATTGCGTCATGCTGGGTTTTGTATCGTTTAATGCTCAAAAGTATGCCATCATCTTGCGTCATGTACTAATAGAAAACCTAACTGTCAGCTATGTTTGGAATTGTGCAGCATATTTCCTATATGTACTTTACACTTTACTCAACTTGATATGTGCACAAGTTTCTTGTCATTTCTATGAATCAGTGTCTTTGGCAGTCTCTTCCATTATATTTATACTTGACACACTTCTGAAATATTTAAATCCAAGTAAAAATCTTTGAAGTTGTTTTACTGTAAGACCAAGCTTGGGTAATTTCAGATAAGTTCAGTGTAGTCATAAAACTGTGCATCTGTATTGAATACCTGGCTTTCTAAACGGGTCCTTGTACATGGATGCTGTTTTAATGTTTTATTTGTTTTTTCCCATTCATTGTCTCTCTCTAGTAGACATACGCATTTTGCCCTTGGTCCTTTCCTCAAATTGTACCCCGCTGGAATCACTGGTACCCATTCATTGTCACTCTGAAGAATTGGTTCAAATAACACTTGGTTATGAAATACAGAGTATCAGTTCTTGTTGTGTGTAGCAATAATAAGCAGTTAGTATTAGTTTAGAGTAAGCAGTTACAATTGCTTGTTAACAATTATAATTTGACATTGATTGGTAGGTGCGGACAGTACGTACAGTGCCAATCATGAATGCAACCATCAAGAGTATCTTACTGTTTGGTCATCATGAGGGAGATGTCTTTGCTACAGGAGGAGAAATGGAAATAATACAGGTTAATAAATCAGTTATACTCCAGCCATCTTAAAATCTATCCTATGTTCATGGTGAGACTTGACTGAAACAATAGTCAGAGACCTATTAGTCTGTTTGTGTTTCAACTTGAGTCAATTACAGTGAAGGTTTGTATAAAGCAGTACACACTGCCATTACTAGCACCATGTTCAGTTGGAAGGGTAGCACCAAATACCTATACTAAGTTCCTTTAGCTTGTACAAGCACGGGCCAAGCTATAAGATATTTTTTTTTTTATATCAGACATGCACCAACACACCGATCCATTAAGCCACACCCATTTCTCATTGACCAATCACAACCGCGAAATCTGATCACCATTTGAGCCGTTTGGTGATCTTTGCACTAATGTTGATCGGGTTTCGCGGCTGTGATTGGTGAACTCGTAAGGAGGCGGGGCTTAATGGATCGATCTATTTCATTGCCTGACAATCACTAGTAAAATACACTAGCAGTTACAACAGGATATAGATACATTGTTTCACAAAAGGATGTTGGTAGCAAATGTGAGCTCATAGTGGAAGAAGTACTTTTTGATGTTTGTTCAATTTTAATTTTTTTAGATTTGTTTTCATCAGCTACATATTTATCTCCGGTGACTACTGTGATCAAAATAAGGGGTTCATCCTTGAGTCATTCAGCATTAACATAGAAATGATGTAATGTTTTCTTGAAACCAACAGGAGCCTGCTTTGTTGTACAATGAAGTGAAGACTGTTCCGCTTTCCAAGTTAGATCGAACCACAAATGACAGGACATTAAAGAAATACATAGAGGAAGAGGAGGGAAAGTAAGTACAAACTTTAACTCATTCATGGGCTGATTCTATGTGTTGATGATATTGAACTAATGGGCTGATTCTATGTGTTGATGATATTGAACTAATGGGCTGATTCTATGTGTTGATG
>JAUELU010000026.1:2407994-2420443 GCA_032357145.1 Evasterias troschelii | reverse complement strand
TATTGAACTAATGGGCTGATTCTATGTGTTGATGATATTGAACTAATGGGCTGATTCTATGTGTTGATGATATTGGAGTAATGGGCTGATTCTATGTGTTGATGATATTGAACAATAATAGGCTCATTTGAGCAGGACGTTCTTGTGTATATATTTCTCTTCAATTTATTGAGAAATGTGTTTTTCCGACTCATTATCCTTGAAATTAAGCAAAACCTGTCTGTAGTCAACAAGGTAGTGTTCTTAACTCTGTGTGATTTGTCCCTGTTTGAAACATATACAAACTAAGAATGCTTATTTTGATTGCAGACTTCCAGAGAAACTGGTAGTGACTTGGCCTGAAGAGCATGAGATCAAACAAGGTGAAAGAAAACCTGCTGGCAGCACTGTGGGTGAGATTATAAGCTTTATACATGATGTCATTAGCCGTAGTACTCAGCTGACTGCATGTGTGTTACAGTGATCCAGTGCTTGATACAATGCTGTATTCACTTTAATGCATGTGCATGTCTGGACAACACATGCTGGCTCATATAATTATATTATTGTCTGAAATTTAAAGTATTTAAACTGACAACAATACTAATAACTAACTGACTAATACTGGAATGTATAAACAGATCTTATAAATAGCACGATTTGATACAAATGGTAATTAAGCTATTCAGAACTGATAATATTATTCTCAAAGGTTATGAACCTCGTATGTCATTAGCCGTAGTATTCAGCTGACTGCATGTGTGTTACAGTGATCCAGTGCTTGGTACAATGCTGTATTCACTTTAATGCATGTGCATGTCTGGTCAACACATGCTGGCTCATATAATTATATTATTGTCTGATATTTAGAACCTCGTTTGTGTTTGTTTCAATGTTATTATAAGTTATTAATACTAACAATAAAACAAGCATTTTAGGCACCTTTCAACAAATGATCAAAATACTGTATGCTATCACTACCCTGTATTTTCACTGCTTTCCATGTCCACCATAGAAAACGCACTGGCGGCTTGGGTTGGATTTGAACCCACAACTTGCCTGATTTTTGATCTTACATGTATATCTTAACAAGTAGATCACTGAGCTTTTACTTTAACAAGAGGTCTGTAGTTTTAGTGAAATTTCTAGCACAGATGTGAGTTCGGTATGATTGATGTTCATGATTAACAAGAATGGATATTGATTTCTTTAACCACCAGGAGCCATCCAAATAGACATCAAGAACCGTAAAGGAGAGTCTATCTCACGTCTTCCTGGTTCACATCTTACTCCTAAGAAGCTTCTAGTAGAACTCAAAGTCATCTGGCATGGTAAGAATTCAACTACCTGATGTGGTGTATGGATGGATAGTTTGAAGGGGTTCTTTGGGAACTCAATAACCACATGCTTTGAAGGTCCTTCTGGTTTTGTTTTGTCATTGCCCCTGACAACAACTAGCTGCACTATGCTGACATTCTCAATGTGGAGGCAGCTCGATCAGTGATATACTGAGCTGACATTCTCAATGTGGAGGCAGCTTGATCAGTGATATACTGAGCTGACATTCTCAATGTGGAGGCAGCTGGATCAGTGATATATTGAGCTAAGAGCAGTTCAATAGTAAGAATGCAATGAAGTGAATTATTCTTACAAAGTCTACATAGATTTCTCTTTCTTGGAAAAGTAAATGTGCTTTTATTCAAATTCTGTATAATTAGCTGCAAAAATTCTTTCAATTTTGTGCTCGCATTTTGGAGGGAAAAACAGCATAGAAATGCCTCGTTTTTGTATGCTTTCCACAATTTGTCATTCTTTATTCAGTTGTAAAAGAATGTGCAATTTCAGATTTTCTAAGGGTTGTATCTGAAGAGTTTTGATTCTAGCTGAGCCAGGAGTTCCACAAACTGTTAGAATCTATCCTGACAAGGTGCATGAATCTACTCTCCCTTTTGTTTGTATGATTCTAAGAATAACTGATCGATGAGAAGATGACTAGTTTGTTGATTTGATTTATTTTTCTTGCAGCACCTAATGGTGATGAGGAATTGGTGTCCCATCTAAGTCAGCATGTCAAGGCCTGGGGGTTCTGGTTCAAGAAGATGGGTAAGTCATCTTTAAGGCCCATCACACCGAACTCGTTCTCACTACGTTCTAAGAAAATGTAGCTGAACGGGTTTAAACTGTGTGCAAACAGAGTGGACGTAGTAGCAACTGTTTATGGTCTGTTAATGAACTTCATGGACGGGCTCAGACGGGTTTGATCAGGAATGGTGCTCCAGAACTTTGAGCCTGCTCAAACATTTTGGGCGACCATCTTGTCCTGCAATTGGACGGACTGGCAACGTACTTAAAACGAGATGGATGTACTACGAACGGAATTGCCGTACTTGGATCATACTAGGGATGTCCTATGACGTGGTGCGGTCGGGCATCAAATGGATGTACGTGTGCACACAGTTTGTAGCACGTTCATCCTGTTCACAGACAGACCCAATTTGACCGCATTACGTCCTTAGTGCATCGTTATTCCGTCTAAATACGATCAAAACAAAATAACAAGTTCCAAACAAGTTTGCAACACGTTTCTACACAGTTCTAAAAGTTTGCAGTAGGTTCCGAGTATGTTTATTGCGCTCTTACGCAGTTCTTAAAACGTCCACCCCATCTGCAGTACAAGCAGACAAGGTATGGTATAAATAGGGGCCGTTTTCTCACTGGTTCATCATTTGGGCACAATATTTTTACAGAATTCAAGATTTAAAAAATATATGCCCAGACAAGATGGATGGGGTCACATTATAGACATTGTCCGGCCAAAGCTATAGGTTCATGCCAGACCACAACACGTTTTATGATTTTTTTTAGGACGTTTTGAGAACAAGTTTGTTGTGACTGAAGCTTAACTCCACAATCCTATTCAAGAAGTTGGCTGTTTGTGTGGAGCCCAAGTAGGGTGAAGGCTCAACTAATTTGCTTTGTTATGGGACAAGGCATACATGTACAAATCTTACCCAAGTCTAAATGTGTGTGGAGTATTTGTGAGGATTCATGAGGGTCTTAAGCCAAAGACAACCACCTACATGTACATGTAGTGTACATTCCCTTGTCATTGCTCCTCAACTTGACTCATTTATGTTGGTGGTTATAATGTTCCACCAACTTTGGTAGTGATAATCCAACGTTCAATTTATTGATATAACTTTTAATAATTTTAATCACCTTAAATTGTAACTGTTAATGAATTAAACACATATGCACAGCACTAGCTTGAACCCAGATAATTATTTTGTTTAAAGAAACGTCAAGTACTCCTGGAACCAACCACAGCATTACCTGGCTGACTATTCAGTTTACTGGTGGTCTGTCTGTTTTCATTTGCTGAGAACATAAAGAACATTGGGAACTACACTAATGTTTGAAATTGGAACATTTCTGACTTATCAATTTGATGTTCTGACTATTTGTATTTGTAGAAAACATGAAGAACCTTGGGAACCATACTATTAAGGTACAGGTTGTACTGAATGAGAGTGGAGTGACAGAGTTTGGAGGTAAACCACTACCAAACCATAAGATCAAGTTCAGCATTACAGGTAACATCCAAATCCATCAATATTCAATACAGGTTCGCTTTTGAAAAGTCGTTTTGATGCACTTTAGAGATAGCAAGGAAGAAAAAAGACATTTTGTGGAATCAAATGGCAAGAAAATATTATTTCAATACCCCAATAATACAAACAAGATTATCTAATTTTAATAACATTATCACTGGTGGGTTGGATGTTGTGTTAAATTGCAATTTGTTTACTCTTCCAGTAACAAATAATGATAGATATTTTGAATTGAATTCAATGGAATACCTTTTCCAATAGACTCTGTGTAACTTTGTGTTTTTTTCAGAGGCTGCTCCTAACAAGTTCAGCGTGGGTCTCCTGGACCCTCCCTTCAGGGTAGGTTTGCCTTTTACCATTCCCCTGGAGCTCCAAGATGAGTTCAATCATTCTACAAAACCTATCCCGGATATGAAGCCAGTGCTGGAGGCCAGGTAAGATTTGACACCTATTTGCATACCTCTGTATCTGTCTTAACTAGCCTTTGTACCCTTCAAAATCTTTGGATCAAAATCCAAAGTGGCCTTGTCCTATACAGTATGTAATTCCAGACTTGGTGGCACAAACATTAAGCACTGATAAACTTGTCCACGGTGTTGGGCTTTTAAGAGTTGATACTAATCAAAAGATTGCAAACCATGAGTTTAAATCAGTTGACATTTTATACAGTGGACTAGACCTGAGCTATGATGGTGTTCAAGCTAGAGGAACAACTCTCCTTGTGAAGAATGTGACAGCCATAGGTGATGTGGGGTCCTTCCAAGGCAAGAACTTCACCCTAAAAGTGACCCTCCCAGGCCTGGCATTCCCCACACAGATGATGAAGATCAGATTAGCTCCTGGTAAGACAGATTTTGCATCTGTTGTGTTTGTATGGTGTAGACTTAATTAAAAAAACTTATCAGACTTTGTGGTCCCTTAACCCCTCAGAGACCATAACGGCCACAAACGGCTTGTACCAAAACGCCCATAGCGGCCGCAAACAGCCGCAAAGTTTAACCTACTTCTATTCACATAAAGAGGTCAAAGTAAAGGTCATGCCCACATATGAAAATTTCCATATGAAACTTTTTCTTTCGTCTTATTCATGTTGACATTTTTACTGACAAAATTTCAATAAAGAAACCAATAATTTTAGCAACGTCTGGGCATTTTGTGATGATTATACGGAAATAAAATTGTCTTTAAAGGGTTAAAGCACATATGTCACTTTGGTGATTGTCAGAGACCAGTATACACACTTGATGTGACCCAACATAAACATGAAATAGCAAGTCTGTGAAAGTTTAAGCTCTATTGGTCATTGGAGTCTCCAGAAAAAATGGGGAAAAAACTTAAATGTTTTCACTATTTTCAAACATTGAGTTTTGGACTTGCAAGATAAAAAGTTCATGTTTGACTAATTTCTGAAAAACAATTGCGTTTCAAGCAAAACTATTTCAAGGGAAGTTTCCCACCATGACAATCTTTAGACCATGGTATTTATGTGCAAATCTGTGATCATTTATCTCTTTACTTTTACCAATATTGTGCACCCCTTAAACTGGTGTGCTTTCAAATACCAAGGTTTGATTTGTTAATTTTAACAGGCCAGCCGTATTCTCTACATGTACCTACATTTGATAAGGACATCACAATTGAGAATGGTCAAGCATTGACTGTAGACATTGAGGTTCGAGATAAAGCAGGCAATGTTACCATACATCCAAAGCTCAATGTCAACTGCAAGGTAAGATAACATTGCACTGCAGAAAAGATAACATTGCACAGTTAAGATAACATTGCACATGTTGTTTGTTTGTGCTGTTTTGCCAAAGTGCAATGACCTGGGGAGTCAAATTGTTTGATATCCTAGACTGGGGGGGCGAGATCTAGCCCTCTGATAAGTGGACCTGTCTTTTCTTTGTAGCAGGCTTCTGATGTCTTGCCCACAGCTAGGGCTAATTTCTGCTGTTTCCAACACAACAACACCCCCCCCCCCTCTAATTAAACAAAGAAAAAGGGCTTAAATAATGTCAGACAATAGCTGGGCTTGTAAAGACTGGTGTGCCAGTAAAAAATGGAACCTTCCAGCATTGGGATAAATCGTTAGGCTACCCTGCCTATAAGGGTTTTAATGCATTTACCAAGAATTCAGAGTTTTATTTGCATTTTCAGAGCACCAGCTAGGAGTAGGGTACATCACATATACTTGATGCTTGGAGGCTTAGTGTTGATTATCTACACATTGTTGAAATATTGTATGTTATGTCTGTGTGTGTAGTTCCTTGGTACACCAGGATTACCAACCTACTCTGGAGACTGCAGCTACTCTGGGAAGACAAGCCTGACTGGAAATGTCATCTTCCTAAAGAATATGAAGAAAGGACAAAAGATTTCTGCCAAAGTTTCACTGCTGGTAAGGAGGGCGGAAAAGAAGACCATATTATTTAGGAAGTGAATGGGAATATTGCATTAATTTATAGACAATGCTAGAGAAATCTACATAAATCAAAATCCAGAACTTTGAGGCGAATTGTAATATCACATCTGAAACTTTATTCTACTTTATTTGGCAACTAATAAACCCATGCTGTCTAAGATGTTGTTGCAAGTGGCTTAACAATAATTGGAAGTTACAGCGTTTTATCTTTTATCTTTTTGCTGTTTATTAAATTTTACAATTTATGTAGAGATTCTTGTCCTTTCATTAGTGGAGCACACATCAAATGATGTACATCAACAATAACCAAAACTTCCTTATAGAAAATATTATGGGGTGTCCAGTTTTGACTATTACACTCTCCATTCACTATTAAAAGTTAAATGACAAGGAGCCGTGTGTCTGTGACCTAAATATTAGATGTCATTTTGTCATCTGGTGGAAGGAATTTTACATGACTTTGGAACACCATGAAGTTTGCTACCTGAATGGTGCAAGATTAACCGTGTTTGATTCAAAGGTACCTACAGCATTGTAGTCAAGTACTTATTGCCTGAGTACCAAGTATGACCAAGTACAAATGTGGCCAAGTTCTTGAGACATCAAGTATGAGAACAGGTATCTTAGTTACAATTACTCTGATATTCAAGTACCAGTTTCAAAAGCCAAGTAAAGTGTTGTCCATTACAAAACACATGAGACTAGAAAATATAAGGTTCTAGTTTGGAGTGGGGAAAAAGTTATATTCGGTACACTAGTCTATATTGCCTTCATTAATTTTTATGACAGTGTAAGTAGGCTTGATGACTTTTGTATAAGAAGGATTTTGTAATAAATGTTTGATTGACTGACAGCTGTTTGATATGAATCCATTCAGTATTTCATTAAATTCCTAAAATCAAAGTGTTTACTTCTGCAGAGCTTCAATGACATTGCACCAGTAGAGAAAGTCATTCAGGTTTTACCGAACTCCAACCCATGCTATATGGACATGTGGTATACTGAAGACAAAACTCGCAAGAAACTAAGACATCAAGAAGAAATCAAATGGCAAGCTGGTCAACACATTAAAGACATATGTGAGTATACACATAGACCCCAATGGCTTGCTTCATTTTAGTAGTGTTTCACAAGTGGGAGTGGAATATGGAAACATTTATGCCTCTGCGTATAGACCCCCTGCATTGGCCGCCATCGCTGATGAAACGTGCACTTGTGAAGACAAGAACTATCATTGGCTGAGAGTCGTGCGCAGCATGTACAGCGTGTACGTCAAAGATGGCGGCCAATGAAAGGGTTCTGTTGCAAATGGGCATATAGAGTTATCCTACAGCAAACTAACAAACAAAGACAAGAATCAAGGATGGTCTCCAATATGTATCAAACCCTCTCCTATGTATTGATTGCAGTGTTTGTGTTGTTTGATGAGGGCGGCAGACAGATACAAATTACTCCAGAAATTGCTAGTAAGGTGAAGGTGAGTTGGCAGCCTCGTGTCAGTCAAGAGAAGATTCTTCAAGGCATTTTACCTGACATCAAAGTACCCAGCTCTGCTGCAGACTCCAAATATGTACAAGTCAGTCTATCAGATGGATCAGGGCTGGAGTTTGGCTTCACTATTAGGTGAGAATGACAGCACACAAAAGGCCATAGGGACTAATTCACAAATAGTTTGTATGCACAGTAGCTGTAAAATGAGGTGCATGCTGGTCTAGATAATGAGCAATTTATCTATCTATCCAACTGATTCACAACATGCACCAGCAGAAAGGGCTAATCATTGCTGATTCACAGCATGCACCAGCAGAAAGGGCTAATCATTGCTGATTCACAGCATGCACCAGCAGAAAGGGCTAATCATTGCTGATACTTGCAAAGGAAAATCAATTTGTGGCAATAGATAAAATTACTGTATTTTACTAATTTTTCCAGAATTTGTAAAAGTTAGGTTGCCTCCAAGTAGTTTAGTTACTATGGGCACTTGAGACCTTTGCAATGTTCATGTAACACCAATAAACACTCTTACTAACCAACTTACATAAATCTTTATATCAAACTAGATGTCCTCAATTTAGTGAAACCCGTGACAACAAGGAATGGCTTTTAAGTACATGTTCATAGTTTGCTTATTTCAGACTTAATAGATGTAAAAACAAAATGGAATCGGGGATAAATTATTTAATTTCTCAGTACTTTCCCGAGCTCTGTGAACAAAATCCACAGGCAACTCACTCAAGAAGATTCCCGAGTGATTTGCCTGTGGATTATTTTCACAGACCTCGGGGAGGAAAGTACTGAGTGTAAGTGCTTAATACACATCAGTGTGTTAAGGGTAAATCCAAGTTAAATATTTCAGACTAATTTCGATCACAGCAATGGTGATTCGGGGGATTGCCAACAGCTGTTTTTTGACTTTGACAGTATTTCAGACATAAATTTTTCTCTGGAGAATTTATACTGATATGAACTTTATATGGAGCGTTGCGGTCTAGAGCACTGGACTCAAGTTCTGGTGTTGTCAGATTGTGGGTTTGGGTCCCAGTCATATCACTTGTGTCCTTGAGCAAGACACATGACCATAATTGCTTATCCTTTGGATGGAAGAAGAACCTAAGAGAAGAGGTTTGCAGGGATGTTTCTGGTCCCTATAAACCCACACAAGGTGCTTTTGGGTTTCATACTAGTGTTTGGGTAACCCTTATAGATGAGTCTCATCACTCAAATAGCTCTTACCTGTGCTAGAATAATGAGCGCTTTGAAATTCCATATGAATCATGTGTTTGGCGTTGTCTATTTATGCAGACCTGAGCCAGGAGAGGTTGCTCAGATCAAGTGTGTTTGCCAAGGATCCAAGAAGACTAGACTTGGAGAGGTACTCGAGGCAGATATCATTGTCAATGTTACTGACATCAATGGAAACAGAATTAAAAAGGTGAATATATGACTAGAAATGAGAATTAGCATTAACATGAAGAAGGATAAGAAATTGCAAGAACCACTTTTTCTGTCCTGCCTGCCTTTTGTTTGATAAGGGGTTTGGTTGTAGGAGGAATACAAATGTAAAAGATGACTTTTTACAAGAATTAAACTTGCAGCTTGTTATACAAAAATAAATACAGCAGATTATTTGATCAGAAGTGTTTAGGACACAAATGGCAATTCTTGAGAGATCTTGAGCCTTTGCAAAACAATGTGAATGCAAGTCAAGTGAAAGATAGTTCCTTTTTTAAAGATTTCAGATAAAAACCTTGACATTCCCTATTAATCAATCAAGCAAGTTATTTATGGTGGAATTACCTTGAGCAAAGTTAGCTTCTTAAACTGTTCGTATTGCAGGTACCTCATGGAGCCCTGAGCCATCTTGAGGTAACTGGGGAAGGTTTAAAGACCAAACAGCTTCAGACGGTCATCCTATCAAACACTGGCTTCGCTCTCAGGCAGGTACGCTTTGAAGGAGGTAACCTAGGACAAAGGGAACTCTGCATCAAGTACCATGACTTCACTGATTATGTCAAACTGCAGATGATGGCAGGACTCCCAACTAAACTCATATTTGTTGATCCAGCACTGAATGAGGTTTGTAGTCGATAACTGCTCCTGATATTTTACAGCTGTTCGGTTGTAGCGTGGAATGAGTAATAAGTCGCATGGCAATCTGTATTTGCAACTTTATGCAAGTTTGTTTCCTCTTGGAAGTATGAATGTGGACTGTGCAAGTCTTGGGCAGATTTGTAAATGTTGTAAATGCTTTAATGAGTAAAGAAAAACAACAAAATGTGTCAATAATAATAATACACAATTCTTATATAGCGCTTTATCTATTCCCGATGGGCATCTCAAAGGGGTAAGTATTTTTCCTACAAGGTATGTGGAGTTATGTGTTGAAGAATGAGAACTGTTCCTTTGCACAGCCCCATGTAATGGTTTACAAGGTGCTGTGGCGCAATATGCAGCCAATCAAACCAGGAACACCAGGGCGAACCCCTTCTTTTTTTGACAAGTGCATTGGGTTCTTTAACACAACACACGGGACCTACGGCTTTAAGTCCCATCTGAAGGACAAAGCAATAATGGTTAAGTGTCTTGCTTAATGGAACAAGTGTCACGACCGGGACTCTCAGAAACACCAGAGCTTGAGTTTGGTGTTCTTATCTGCTCAGCCATGACACGCCAAAAATATTTGGAATACCTGTCAGACTTGGACAGTCTGTCAATCTGACTGGAATGGATTAGTGTTTCTAATATTTCCTTGTATTCCATACCCTAATCAATGTCAAGTTGTATTGTTTGATTTTTTTTTTTTTTTAATTCAGTATGTTTTTATCAATTTGATATTATTCTTTATACTCATAGCCCATATCGGTCTACAGTAATGCCAAGCTAGACAAGAACTTGATGGTACAACTATGTGATGAGTCCAACAACCCAACATCAGACTCCAATGTACGCCTGACTCTCATCCCATCCACTAACTTGCAGCTAAGTGATGTTCATCTCCAGATCAAAGCAGACAAAGATGGACGTGCATCATTTGGGAAGCCTCATGTAGTAGCCCAAACTGGACATCACAAACTGACTATAAAGGCAACCATGGGCCGCAGTACGCTGGTCTTAGTGGCTGATGTTTATGTTCAGCCTGATCCTAACAAGATGACCAGCGTGGAAGTTGATTTTCACAATCCAAATAATTTATTGTTGCCAGCTGGTGGAACATTTCCAGGTACAATTTGTCTAATACTTAGATGTACATAAATTTAACCACCCATGTGACTGCATATAAAAAAGTCTCCAGCATGCTTATATTTCAAAAAGGCGCGCGGTCCAAATAGAAACGGTTCGGCAACCGTGGAATGATTGCCCCAAACGGTTAATTTTTTCAGCTTCAACCGTTTTGGAATCTGAAAGCAACTGTTTCACACCTTGTATCCCCGTCTTAAGAAGCACGATCGGACAAAAGAACTGATACTTGACTGTGGTTTTTAGCTAACAAAGGAGTGTCAGCTGGTCTGGACATCAATGCATGGCTGCCTTTAATCCGTTACAAATTCTCTACCATGGATGTCCAGAACAATTGTTGATGTTTGGTGCAATGCAATGATTTAAGCTTGAATTTCCGGCCCAAATATTCAACTCTTGGGTTTCGACTAGCAGCCTTTTTTCATGTTCTTCTACGGAACGCCAAAGGCCTTTCTCAAACCTTGGCCTGGGCTCCATCTCTGAAATCATAATTTTTGTTGTTGCTACAGCGTGTATTTGTATGTGGTGGTTCAAACATCAGACGGAGCCTGGAGCCGGAGCCGAAGTAGCCTTTTGACAAGGCCATCGTGGCTTGGACAGCTTTGTAAACAGTGGAGTGTCTGGAAAGGGAGACCAGGTGCACTTCGCCACTTGCGTGTGTGGTGTCCCCTTTCAGTAGTTTGAGATTACGGCACTATGATGCTGTCAAATCCACGAAGGCCTTGACAAAAGGCTAGAGCCCAAGCAGAGGTTTGAGAAAGGCCCCATGTTCATACCTTGCCCCCAAAATGGCTGAAAATACAAGCAATTGGTTGCAATGTTTCTTCATTGCTCATGACGTTGATGTCATAGGCCATTGGCAGTGGGGCTGGGGTTGATTGCAGCGATAAGTACTGGTCTCAGGCCACACTTGTTCGTTTTTTAATTTAGGGTAAAATGTATAACAACACTTTGCAAGCAATTTGAAAATAACAAAACGGACAACATTCATAAAAGGTTTGTGTGTTTTAATTTTAAAATTCATAATATTAGTCAGAGCTCCTTCAACAGCTGCTATAACAAACTAGCAGCAACTACTGTGAAGTGCTGACTGGTATTGCTAGTGATCAAAAGGTTATAAAAAACTAGCAGCAACTCCTTTGAAGTAATGACTGGTAGTGCTAGTGATCAATAGCTTATAATAAACTAGCAGCAACTCCTGTGAAGTGCTGATGGGTATCGCTAGTGATCAATAGGTTATAACAAACTAGCAGCAACTACTGTGAAGTGATGACTGGTATTGCTAGTGATCAATAGGTTATAAAAAACTAGCAGCAACTACTGTGAAGTGCTGACTGGTATTGCTAGTGATCAATAGCTTATAATAAACTAGCAGCAACTACTGTGAAGTGCTGACTGGTATTGCTAGTGATCAATAGGATATAACAAACTAGCAGCATCTACTGTAAAGTGCTGACTGGTATTGCTAGTGATCAATAGCTTATAATAAACTAGCAGCAACTACTGTGAAGTGCTGACCTGTATTGCTAGTGATCAATAGCTTATAATAAACTAGCAGCAACTACTGTGAAGTGCTGACTGGTATTGCTAGTGTTCAATAGCTTATAATAAACTAGCAGCAACTACTGTGAAGTGCTGACTGGTATTGCTAGTGATCAATAGCTTATAATAAACTAGCAGCAACTACTGTGAAGTGCTGA
>JAUELU010000026.1:2322263-2338196 GCA_032357145.1 Evasterias troschelii | reverse complement strand
ACTGAGTCAGTGAGTGGTGTCTCATGGGTTAAAGCCAGGTGTTGATGATACCACCCACTGAGTCAGTGAGTGGTGTCTCATGGGTTAAAGCCAGGTGTTGATGATACCATCTACTGAGTCAGTGAGTGGTGTCTCATGGGTTAAAGCCAGGTGTTGATGATACCATCCACTGAGTCAGTGAGTGGTGTCTCATGGGTTAAAGCCAGGTGTTGATGACACCATCCACTGAGTCAGTGAATGGTGTCTCATGGGTTAAAACCATGTGTTGATGATACCATCCACTGAGTCAGAGAGTGTTATCTTATTGGTTGAAGCTCGTCATTGATGATACCATTCACTTAGTTTTTCTTTATTGTGTCTTGTCAAAAGAGGGCGCTTTGTACTGCTGTGTGTAGGCATGACTGACTAATGCTGAGTACAATCCTCCCACTATAAGATAAGGATCTACATTGTTGTTATATAATGCGTTGAGGATGTTATTCTTGATAATGCATAGGTCTTGACAGACTAATTGAACCTTTGAGGAACACATGTACAACCAAGGTAAAGGCTAACTCTGTCAAACAGGAGTTTGAGAAGCAAGATGAGTTGAAACGCTCAGCTATGAGGGCTGTTGCCTCTCTCCTTAACATCCCTGATAGTGGTGAGTTGTCAAGTCTTATATAAGCCACAGCTCTATGGAGTACATGACTGGGAATTATCAACAACATGTTGTTCATTTTCAATCTGAGAATTCATTCATTACAGCATTCACACTGATATCACTACTTCCAAGAAGCATTTGTGTCTGAATTATCAGCAACCACACCCTCCCAAATAGGAATAATAAAATAAAAAAATACTCATTTTAAGACCCACAATTTTATTTTGCATGTTTTGATAACACATGATAGCAAGCACAGAAACCCTCACAGAACCTAAAGTGTTAAATGTTGTTTTCACTGAAACACGACCAACTAATGTATGGAACGTTTGTGAACAACTGTGGTATGGGAATGATGTCACTCCTCCAGTTATTCTTTTAATGTTGTGTCATATTCAAAAACAGCAACAATTATGTATTTTGTCAACAAAACATATTCAATTTCTTTTTCTTAAATGTTTTTGATTTGATTTTCTGCAATGTTTTTCTATTGGTCTTTTCTACAGATAAGAATCCTTTGTTGAATGAGTTCATATCCCAGATTCGTTGTAATCCTGAGATGTGTACAATGTTTGACAGCATTCAGAAAGACACCACAATGAGTAGCAGTGATTCCTTGATGGATACTACTTAAGCTAACAGCAACATATACATTGGCTTAGATTCAAATAATGTTATATACTTTTTGCAAAAGATCCTAAAAATTTAATATCATTTGCAAAAGATCCTAAGAATTTAACATCGATTGCAAACAATCCTAGGAATTTAACATTTGCAAAAGATCCTAAGAATTTAACATCATTTGCAAACGATCCTAGGAATTTAACATGAATTGCAACAGTTGCAATAGCCATGCATCATATTTGTGTGTCCCATGGACACTTCACATAACAAGTGTCACATATTGTACAAATGTTGCTTGCATGGAGTGCATTAATGCAGAATACAATTACAAGGTAAAGTCTGGACTATTCCAATTTACATGGCAAAGCTGTTTCAAATGGAAAAACAAGATTTCAACTTGTGATCATATTCTGCAACAATGCATTAGATATTTGTTTCATATAACACACAAATACAGATCATTGTGATTTGAATTTTGTTTCACAATAAACACAAAATAGAGACAAAACTTGTCTACCCCACACTGTAATAGTTTCAAAAATCGGCTTCTAAATAATGTGGACCACTCCATGTAAATACCAACCTTGTCTGGCGCACCGTGACACAGCCTTGTTTTGTTGGGACGAACGGGCAGGAACAGTTATTTTGGAAACAAAGTGTCCAAAGTATCCCAAATTTATCAATATAGGACTCCTGTGTTGAATTTGGACACCACATGTTGGGGCAGTAAATACATGGCAAAATAAAGCATTACACAAGATGCTTGTTCCACCAATTAAATGACAAGGATCTACGTGTGCAGTATAAAGTATATATAAAGTAGGACTGACATTGTGGGCTAACAAGACAAGCTGTATAGCTTTTGAATCGTTTGAATTTTTACAACTCCTCCATTATCTATCTGGTAAAATTCACCAGAAATAATGCATATGGGTAAAGTCAATTTTAAAGAAGTGTTTCATGCAGTTAACAGTTTTGAATTGATACAAGAAGTCTGAGACCTGAGATTGATGTTGTTTATTCCATGTGTAAGTCCAGGAAGCAGACTGAGTAGCTCAAGTGTTCTGGTTGGAGTTGTCCATAAAGAATTCAAGGAGAGGAATGTCAGAGTTTCTTATCAAGCAGTACATGTCTGTATTTAATATGGATATAAAAGCAACATGACTGTATCATTGCATGGTATGAAAGTTGATGGCACTTAAGTTGATGGCAAGCTTCAAAACTTTAAAATCTTTAAGTACACATAGATGCTAATTATTACACAAAAGGTTCTATAACAGTGTCATCATAGATAGTGTGTAGTTCTCAAATGAAGTTGCCTTTGTCATATATGGATGCACTGGATCTGTGCACATAAAAGCTGAGCTAACCATGGAATGAAAAGTAGCCATCAATCTCTAATAACTGTGTTTATTCTAAGTATTTGAAGAAACTTTTGTAATTATTGTAGTTCTATTTCTCATACATGAACTATTCATCACTTATTATTTGTAATAGGAATGATCCATTACTCCATTTGGTTAAAGCTGTAAAAAGGAGTAATTTTTTTTGTAAACAAAATTGTTGTCAGTATTACAAATACACAGTAGATTTGTTGACATGGTGATATTTTGCAGCAGCAAGTATTTAGTGAAGTCATGCACATGTAACAATAATCTAATACTGGCACAGTTTGGCTTTTGAAGTTGCCACATATCAATCTTATTTATTGGTTTGTTGTGAAATTATTGCATCTGTTAAAGTTAAAACAAAATAATCTTTTTGTTGTTGCAGTCAATATTTGAGATTGTTTTGTCTATTTCAGCAGTGATGACTTTGTGTCTCAATCACTGAGTTAAACTGATTTGGTTCAATACCCCCAAACCTGTCATCCCAAAGGAACTTCAAATTAGCTCAGAACTAATAATAAAAGTTGGTGCATGTTTCTCCAGTCAGACTGCATCATCAAAACAATCTCTGGAAAGGTGCTCCCACCATTTTGTATCTTATTTTCATAACTGGAAGTCACAATACACGTTCCTGTGTGTTTTTCCCCCATGGATCAATGAAAAGTTCAGTAGGAGATATAAAGTACAAACCCTTTATCAATGGGGAATGACGTTGACCTTTTTGAGTCTGTCATTGATATAGCTGATAACAATGGGTTTGTTGTGATTGTAAATAAACATGACAGGAGCTACAGAACAGACTACATCAGGAATCTTGATTTCTAACCTCCTTGACTTTCTTGTTTTACTAAACAATTCAAATTCCTGTGCTATTCAAATTCTTTGTATCTCAACACCCACAAATTGGAGTCATGAATAGTGTGAGGCTAAAGTGCTGAATTAATACAATTTTGTGGGATAAGAGTTGAGTTTGGTAAATGAGAGGAATAGATCGATCCATTAAGCCTTGCCTCCTAACGAGTTGACCAAACACGGCCACGAAACCCGATCACCATAAGTGCAAAGATCACCAAACGGCTCAAATGGTGATCAGATTTTGCGGTTGTGATTGGTCAATGAGAAATGGGCGTGGCTTAATGGATCGGTGTATCGTGTGAACAGGCAGGGAGGAAACTGCTGCAGAGAGGTACTGACAGCTTTGAGAGCAATCGTTTAGTTCAGGTAGCCGCAAATGACGGGAGGAGAAAGGAGAGGGATAAAGACTACTCCATCCAACCCTCTCCGAGTCATCGCTGAAGTCGCCTCGGGCTACTTTTCCCTCAACTGTAACAACTAAACTTTAAGTTACGTGTATGGGATATCCTGTGGAGAACATCTCCCTCTTCCTTGGGGAACTCAACAACTCGTATTTAACATTTGGTTATCATGGAAACAATGAATGAGACGAGCAAAGGTACTTTTATCATTCAAAAATTAAACAAGACTTCCCTGGAAGTTGAAGATTGATGGTGATTCTATGTAGTCATCGGAAACACGATGTAGCTTCAGTCTTTAAAGATCAGACTAGTACATCTCTGAAAAAATATATATTACCATGAAGTCCAATAGGGCGGGGAAAACCCATTAGGTAGGGCATGTGATTCCTTTTGTGTTCCCAATGACAACATAGAGTCCCCATCAAACTTCAACTTCCAAGGAAGTCTCGTTTTGGAATTCTATTACATCATCGGTCACACTTCATGGAACACTTGAGATTTCAAAGCCAGATATGTACAAGGATAAACAAATAATTCTTCCACGAGTCATAAGAATTTATTCCTCATACACAATCATGATACATCGACCAAAACATAGCTCTGACTATCTTATGAAATATTACCCCTCGAACATCCCTCCTGTTTGAACTGGCTTGTCATAAAACTTTGCAAAGGTGCAATGAGAAGACTAGCCAGCCGTCTGTAAGATATGTTCAATCGGTACAAGTTTATGTTTTTCTGTAGAGGTGGCTGCTACCCTCACACTGTGAGGCTTGAACAGCTGAGTATCAATACCAGAAAATGTCATTACTTCCCATAACCATCTCCTTATTGTCACATTGGACACTACTTTACAAGGCTGAACAAAACTAATAAATAAGTGGCCCTCGTCCGAGTCACAAATTTTCTCTGTCCGTTCACATACACATAATTTATTATCTTTAGTAAATGGTAGCAACTTAACCTGAGTTACACCAGGTCTGCTCTGCTTGAGTAGATGGCTGATACTTAAAGTAAAGGAACCATCAAGTTCTGTATAAATCATATTCTTTAAGTTCAATAACTTCAGCGACTGCCCTCTTGAATGATGCTGTTACTAATGTAGAGAGGGAATAATTTCAACATATTTTGCTTTGGTTATAGCCACTTTAGTTTCCGCCCCCTGGATAATAACTTTCTTAGTAAGTTTCCCAGGGGCGGATCCAGGATTTTTTAAACTGGGGGGCACAACGACACAACAAGGCCTATTTTTTGATTAGAGGGTAAACCAAAAATGGGTGGGGTCCAGGGGCCGGCCTTACAGCCCCTGGTTGGGTCCAGGGGCGAAGCCCCGGTGGGGGTTCAGGGGGCGAAGCCCCCTGGAGCTCTGAGCCTTTGGCGTTCTGTGGGGTGAAAAATCATGCCTCCATGTGCCTAAAACAGAAAATATACACACTTTTATAGGAAATCAGATCCATATAAATATTCTAAATTCTATAACATCGCTTTTGGGGTTCAGGGGCGAAGCCCTGGGGGTCCGGGGGCCAAGCCCCCGGAAGCTCTAAGCTTTTTGCATTTTGAGGGGTGAAAAACCATGCCTCCATGTGCCTAAGACAGAGAAATTAGACACACTCTTTTGGGAAATCAGATCCATAAAGTCTTGTAAGTTTACTGGAAAAATTTATGTAACATTGATGGTGGGGTCCAGGGGTGAAGCCCTGGTGAGGGTCCAGGGGGCGAAGCCCCCGGAAGCTGTGAGCTTTTGGCACTTTGAGGGGTGAAAAATCAAGCCTCTGTGTACCTGAAACCGTGAAATAGACACACTTTTTAAGCTCTTCTTATCCACACCATCTTCTAATTTTACTCAAAGAAAATGTTAATCCCACAAATCTCGCATTTAGATCTGGTTGCTGCAATAGATCTGGTTTCATGCATATTCATTCAAAAAATATATTTCAAGCTTAGTGTAGTCTTTACACTTGAATGCCAGAACGACATAAAATATATATTATCCAGGACAAATTGTTATAACGCTTATGTTATTATGTTATATGCAAATCACAAGTGACATATCATGCGAAATATTCATTTTGGCAGAAAGAAACAATTGATAGGCATAGAATGAAAAATAAATCCATCCGGCTGGGCGAAAAGACACCACACACACTTGAGGCTAATTTGTAAGCAGTAAACTATAGTTTTTTAAAAAAAGTAAAAAAAAATAATATATATATATATATATATTTTTTTCTTCTTCAAATTTTACCCGGGGGGGCACGTGCCCCCTGGGCCCCCCCCCTGGATCTGCGCCTGTTTCCCCTCAGGGGGAACCAGTAAAATAACACTGTGATAAGATACACCTTAGAACAATAGCCCCTTTGATTAAGGACCATGTGCTCAGTGTTTCTCTGTAAGACCCCATTCAGATTGCAGACTGGCAGTGAAGAGTAAACAACACATTTTCAAAGTTCTCTGCTCCATGCTTTTATGTTCACCCTGCACCTATCTTGGTCTGCTATTTAACCGATTATTGTCAAAGTTGTGTGATTGAATTGTAACCTTCTCATATATACTGTGTTGGTTTTAGGCTTTTTATTTTGTTATTGTTTTTTTGATAGACTCATTCAAGTTTTGTTTTGCTAAATCCTATTTTTTATTGACTTTCACAATTTCTTTTCACAACACTAAATTTTAGTGGTTTGATATTCAAAGTTGATTTTGTTTTGCTTTCAATCAATGTTTTTTTTTTTTTGAGAATTACTACTTACTTACGCAATCAACGTAACAGTCCCAGATGTGGTTGTATCTGGAGAGTGTTGGTCTTAGATTAAAAACTCCTCTCATAAATCTTATTACCAGCAGGTGAGCACCAACAGATGTACTGTTGTTTGAATAACATAGTAGATAGCGCAGATCTGGTTGTGTTGAGAGCACTGTAGCCCAGATGTGGTTGTATCTGAAGAGTGTTGGTCTTTGATTAAAAACTCCTCTCATAAATCTTATTACCAGCAGGTGAGCACCAACAGTTGTACTGTTGTTTGAATAACATAGTAGATAGCGCAGATCTGGTTGTGTTGAGAGCACTGTAGCCTACTCCTGAGTGAAACAACTCTAGTACCAAGTCCAGCACATGATTTATTTGCGGATGCAAGTTTTTACAAAATTGTATCCACCTTTGTGTATGTTCTGTATTGTCTAATTCTTGTACACTTGTGCCATGACACCATGATGATAGTGGCAGCTGCTGGCGAAACATTTTGCTCTTCAAGCGATCTCCGGATACAAGGCAGGCTATCAGTTGGAGTGTCCTCCTTAGAGGTTGTTGCGTTGTGGAATTTGGCAGGAGGCACAGCAGACTGTGGCTCTGTGTGCTAATAGAACTGGCAGTGCTACCAGCATATGCAACAACTGTGCAACCCATGGTTGAGTCATCCTTTATGGAGCTATCAGAATTCCTGATGCTTTGTTCATTTGTATCTACTGTACATTTCTTCCCAACACTGAATGGAGGGAAAGCATAAAAATAGTAAGGTTGCCAATCTATTGAAATGCATCAACGTGACGCATCTGGGTCTACATGTAGCTTGTTGCCAATACACAAATCGATCAACTTGCTTAGTTAATCTTGAAGGGAATCAGTGTATGTCAGGGAGCTCAATGCTTGATGATCATTGAAAACACCAATGGATCTAACCTTACATTCTGTTCTTTCTTAAAACTGTCTAGATTCGAAGGGTTTCTTATTAGTTATTAATGCATTCAATTTTTGTTTTTGTGCACACATGATTTTGTTTTTGTCATTCAGATTCGCTTCAGTCATTCTATTTCATTTACAGGCATTCAAGACTACACTTTGACCATTCTTAAGTTGAACTTCTACTACCTATTTACAATAATTGACACATTCAAATTGAGACTCACCGAAGCGAACATGATTTTTTTGTAGTTTATAATCTTATTTGTTCTCTGAAGTGCGACCGATGACGTAATAGAACTAAATGCACTTGAATATCAGTGTTAAGTTCTGTTAAATGACAGCAGCATGTTTTATTTAGATTGATCTGGAGACTCAAGAGTTGTTTTTTTTGCTTTTTCTTCCAAATAATCCTTAACAGTTTCTCATTGGTAAAGACCACACACTTGGCTAGTAATGTTGGAATCACTGCTAGGATTTTTATATCAAATGTCTGCTTATCTAATGGTAATTATGGCCATAACTAATAAAATTAATAATGCAGCATTTGCAAGGCACGCTTTATCTGTTAACATTCAAAGGCACCGAGTGAGGTTGCTCAAAGAATTCCCTGTGTTCACAGGCCAACCTAACAATATGTTTTAAGAAATGTTTTGAAGTGGGAATGACCTATGTGTATCCAAGATATTAAGGTAAAGAGGTCCAGAGGTGGGGGCAATGTGAGAAAAGGCCTCATCATAATCAACCATGGCTAGGCGAGTCTGGGAAACAAACCGCATGCTGCCTGCTAACCTTTACACCTAGCCTTATACTCTGGTGCTGAAGCATGTTCTGTATGTAGAATAAAGAAATCTTTGGTGGATGGTAGATTTAATAATAAATAGCAAATCTTTCACCACAGACCTCTATCACTACAATTATGTTAAATAATGCATGGTGAGTTACACGTTATCGCCTGAATCTCTTGTTTGATGATGTAGTTTGATTGATTTTAGTTTATTTTTGGAAGTTTGCTGTAAAAAATAATTCAGTATCTACGCAACTTTTAACTTGGGTCAGTGGAAATTAAGTTCAGGACATGTTGAAGCTTAATTTTGACAAAACTGAATTCCTCGTCGCCTCTAGCCCACGGTCCCGTCAGCGTTTATCCAATATCACTCTCACGATCTCTGACATCTCTATTCACTCAGCATCATCTGCAAAAAGTCTTGGTGTGGAGTTTGATTCGGCACTGAAAATGGATCGCTATGTGTCAACACTCTGTCGTGGACTCTACTATCATCTATCAAACATTGCTCGTATCCGACCATACATCAATGAAAAAGCATGCGAGCATTGCCACCCGAGCTATGTGTCATCTAGACTCAACTATGCAAACTCACTGCTGTACGGAGTAAACTTATCACATATTCAACTTATCACATATTCAACGTCTCCAGCGGGTTCAAAATCGTGCTGCAAAACTTATCTTCAGGTCAAGCAAATACGATCATGTCACCCCTTTGCTGAAGCAATTACATTGGCATATTACGGATAATATTAAAAATTCCGACTGTTGTGTACAAGTGCCTTCATAACAAAGCCCCAAATTATCTTGGCTCTCTCATCATTCCACATCACTCTGGTAGACCTGGACTCTGCTCAAGTTTAGACACTACCTTACAGAACATGCAGCACAGCTGGTGACCATGCATTCCAAGCACATGCTCACCAACTCTGGAATGGGCTTCCACAGTTCATCCGCTGCTCCCCTTCACTGGATACTTTCACGACAACTCTAAAAACTAATCTCTTCCAACAATGACCAACATTTAACTGTATTATTATTTTTTTTTTCTGGACTCTGCCCAGCGCTGTGAAACCATGTAGTTGACGAGTACGAGCACTCTATAAATGTATTTATTGTTACAAACAGTGTTCACTATGTAGGCCAGCAAAGACAGTTCTTACTTGTAAAAGTATTACCAGAAAAGAAACTCCCCAAGGTTTCTAATAGACCCTTTGCATGTCAAGTCACAGAGGTCAACGGAGACCTATCATTGGCCGAGAGTTGTGCGTGCACATTTCTACTGTTTCACCTCAGATTTTGATTTTTTTTTAATAATAAGGGAGGTGTAGCCAGCTTAATAGAATCATGATAGAATGAACCACTCATATACATCATGACAGTTTGTTTGACAGGAGTTTTAGTGCACGGAAGAAATGAAGAGCACTTTTTAACTGAACTCACATAATTACTCTCTACACTCTGCCAATCGAGATTCAAAAAAATTATGTGAAAAGAAAAGAAAAAATTCAAATGAAACAAAGTATGGAACTTTAATTTGATGTCTTTCATTCACGCATGTTTTATTACACAGTGGATGGGTTACAATCATTAAGAAACATGGTTCAATAGTTCATCCCAAAATGGTTACTCAGAAATATAAATGTTAACAAAACATTGAATCATCGAAATGATATCAATCTCATCTGTCATGTATGTGATAGGTGAACAAAACTTGTGTACACTAGTTCTTATTTACCTCAAATAGCAAATTGGGTGAATTGTATTCACTTTGATCCTCAGCAAAGTATCCTTTTGATAGCAAGACTTTGATTTACAAGACACACCAAAGCATGAAACGCATAAAAAACTGTTCTTGGAGTTGAAAGTACAACTGGACTGTGTCAGTAAACTGCTCATAAATTATTGTTGTGTTGATATTTGATAATGATCCTATTGATACCATGCTTGATGTAACTATGAAAGAGATGAGTGACTAATCAAAGAGCCCAAATCCCATATCATCATCAGATTCATCCTCTTCAGGTTCAGGTGCCTTTTCTTGCTTTTCCTCCGTTGCTACCGAGGTAGATGCAGCTGGTGCTAAAGAAGCAAATGCTGATGGATCTGCCAAATACGCCTTGATCTAAAAAGAGACAATATTACATATTTACTACCATAATATTTGGAATACAAGTTGCAAAATTTAGAGGATGCACAGGGACAGTGACTCAAAGATTAGTGTGATGATAATATCAGGTGCATTGGGTCAATTACATTCTGGCACAGAACACAAGTCGCACTATTGTAAAGAATGCATCATAAAGCACTCAACTTTTTTTTACACAATTGAGAAAATGCACTTTACAACAAACACTGTAAAACACCGACTCCCAAAATAGCCAAAGATTATTGTGATGACATCATTGATGGAATTGGGTCAATACAATCCTGTACAGACCAATACTTTTTGTTAAAGGAAAGAGTATTTCTTATCTTATTTTATTTTGTGGACGAGTGCTTACGCTGTTCTGAAACCTTGTCCATAATGATAAAAGCTGCCAGCAGCACATGGAATTCCTGCGCTCTGATTAGTGCATTAAACTGCATGTTTAGAAAGCTACTCCAGGCGTTTCATGAAGTTTAAATTTTCTGAAGATTCTGAAGACTAAAACTACACCCGACTTTTGACCATATGGAGACTGTAAAACCATTATCATATATAAAAATTTAACTGGTTGTAAACTTTCCAAAATGATGATGTGTGTAGTAAAAGATCAATAATCTTCCCGTACAGCATTGTTTTCATTCAGTTTTCTCTCAGTACACAGACAAATTTGCTTCAAGTTGGTGATCCAACTAGTGATTCATGGTGTGGTGCTAAATGCACTTGCTACGTTCAAATGAGAATGCAGCAGTAGTATAAATACTTACAATTTACAAAAATAAGACTAATACATTCTATGATTGCTTGGTTTTTTGTTGTTGGTTTTTCCTTTTATTCATAAATTTTGCAGATTGTATGTTGTAGTCAAGATTGCCAAAGCTTACTTTAGATATTGCTGTATTAGCAACCCTAGAGTATAAGCCATGGAGCTTATTGGAGGCCTAAAACCAAATAATAAGCTGCAGCTAATTTCTCTAGAATTGCAGCATGGTTTGAATAAAATCTCAAAGCTAGTGGTGGACTGCATGTACTGATTCAGACAGCAAGTAACTGCAGATATTACTCTTGATCTGGTACCGATATTAGTAGGTTCTGCCATTGCTGGCACTAATACCATCTGGTATCAGACTCAACTCAATTATTGTCATCACTATCAGATATTCATCCACTCAACTCATATAAATATGTCTAGTTGCTACTTTGTATGAGAACAATCTTATAACAACAAACAAAACAAAAACCAAAACTAAAAAACTGATTTGTGCAGATGGTAATCCAAAAACATGGGTCATCTCTTTTCATCCACTGCTCATTATGTATTTCATCAACTTTAAAAAAACAGCTTGTGTTTCATTTATTGGTGAAACATGCACTACATAGTACTCCATTATTATTTATAGACCACTGGTTCAAAAATCTTGACAGTAAGGAAAGTGCAATCCTTTTTGCATTAACAACACAAAGTATTTAGCTTTAGTAAAGTAAATATGTTTCTTTGAAACTTTACACACTAAAGTCTTGCGGAGGAAATAATGAGAAAAAAATAAGCACAAACCTGCTCAGCTTCCTTGAACTCAATGTCGGTGGCACAAGCAATAGCAAGAAGTCTCTTAAAGCCATTGATGATAGAGTGTGGTACACTAGCTTGGGTTGGATATCCAATCTGTAAACATACACTGGCTACCCGACGTACACCCTACGAATGTAAAAACACAATAATATCAGCAACTACCTCTACTTTCATAGCTGATAAAACAGCCTGACACTAGCATCCAAATGTTAGGAGGTATGCTGAAATGATGACATTTCCACTTTTTGATAACCCCTTGAGTTACAAGTTTGAAAACATTATCCTCAACACTAGAGAAACATCAAATAATAGGGTTTCTTCATATCTAGAGATAGTCAAAGCATTTTTGTTCTATAAGACAATGATAAAAGAGTCTATATTCAGACCAATAGAAAGATGCAAAAGATTTCTTGAGATGCTTGTTCTCAGATAGAACAGTTTTACTGATTTCTGTGTATCTAGCTATACACATAATCGGCCCCACACATAACATTCGGTCGCCCACCAGGGATGCATAACGCATACACAACACACGGTACATGTACAACACAGTCGGTCCAAAGTCCAAGCTAACCAACATTCCACACGTTGTGATTGGTGACTGATGGCCGTTGATATAAAGAATTGCCGCACAGTATGCCGCAAGCATGCAGATTGTGTACAATACACAGCCTTGGATGAAGTCTAATCAAACATCGACAACTTTTGCCGATAGAGGGCAATGTGCGTTGACGAACGATCGTTGATTCGCGAAGATTTTTATGGCAAACGAAGTTCAAAACAACCGATCTTCAAATCACAAATCCATGAAAATGGTCGATGATGGAAAAGGTATGATTAAGGACAGAAATTAAGGGATAAAATCATCCCAAAACGCAATTTTGCGAACTTCACTTTCGTGATTTTTGATTTTGATTTATTTTTATTTTGTTGACGTTTTGAAATTGTGTGCATCGCGTCAATACATTTGGACGAGTGAAAAAACCTGCAGCGATCCAAAATTTTTGTTGATTCGCCCGTCCGGCAAGTAGAAAAAAAGTTAAGGGAAACCCCTGGGTCCATTTAAGACCTGTTTGACCTTCACGAATCTGCGTAAGGGGTTTCTAAAAAGTTAACATCAAATAAGCATCCTTGTCCCAGAGTTTAAACTTCTTTTTAAATAATACACTGTTACGTATTTTTTCAAAAGCTAAAAATTTTTCATAAAATCATAATGATTTATTTTTGTTGTTCAGATTTTGTCATGAGATATAATTTAAAACAAAGATTTAATTTCAGAACTAGACATTAAGTGTTTGTGGACAAACACAAAGCTGTTCTGGTTTTTCTGATTTACAAAATGTTTTAACAATAAAGAAGAAATCACAATCATTACGACATTATGACATGTGGTTCAGGAGATATGATTATCTTAAATTATGAGCTTCTTGTTGAGACCGGAAGTAAAAGTCAACATGGGGTCATGGTAACCCAAGGCTTATCTCCAATGCTCAAGGAGTCTATAACTAAAAATATATTGAAAATCAGTTTGGTAGTTCTTGAGATATGGTCCCACTTCCAGTTGACCCGGAAGTAAAGGTTAACATGGGGTCACGGTTACCAAAGGCTAATCTCCAATGCCCAAAGAGTCTATAACTGAAAAAAGCTTGACAATCGGTTGTGTAGTTCTTTAGATATGGTCCAACTTTCGGGTGACCCGAAAGTTAAGGTCAAAATGGGGTCACGGTTACCTAAGGCTGATCTGCAATGCCCAAGGAGTCTATAACTGAAAAAAGCTTGACAATCGGTTGTGTAGTTCTTTAGATATGGTCCCACTTCCGGGTGACCCGAAAGTTAAGGTCAAAATGGAGTCACGGTTACCTAAGGCTGATCTGCAATGCCCAAGGAGTCTATAACTGAAAAAATTTTTGAAAATCGGTTGTGTAGATCTAGAGATATGGTCCCACTTCCGGTTGACCCATAGGTAAAGGTCAACATAGGGTCACGGTTCTCAAAGCTAATATCTCCAATGCCCAAGGAGTCTATAACTGAAAATGTAGTTCTTCGGATATTACAGAGACAAGTTCGGCTAATTAAAGATGCACACTGCCATCAAGTGATTATCTTATTAAAAATGTTTGTCAATAACATCTAAGGATTATTTCTGGGCGAACTGAGATAAGTCCCATCGTTGACAGGCTTACGCAATGCGCGATCCATACTCCAGAAACTTAACAAATGTGAGTGACTGCACCTAATCAAAAAAGCACAGCATTGTAGCCACGGTTGTGTTTTGAATCACCTAAACGTCACCAAAACGTTTGTGTTTGTACACACACACAAAAACGCCTACGACTGAAGTCATGATGACGTGACGGAAAATGTTAGACTAAAAGGCACATCTACATTACAAGACAAGTCCATAACTGAAAAAAAGTTTGACGATCGGGGGTACACTTTTTGAGATATGGTGCGAACAACGTTGGCTAATTAAATATTCACCTCGCTGTTAAGTGGCTAATTAATTAAGAATTTTAACATTTACAACATTTAGAGTTAAGTTTATATTCTAAGCTTCAATTTGATATGGGATCTAACTCTTTAGTATTTACAGATTAGGATATTAGGAACCAACAAAAAACGTGTACAAATGCTATGGGATTTAGGCGGAAACAAAGAAATAGAAAAATAATAAAAATCTCGACGAAAACAATAGCTGTTCCGACTGCTAGTCGGAACATCTAAATAAAAATGTTCTTCGTTTGACGTGTTTTCTCGTTCAGATACGCGCGAGACTTGCAGTCTATTGACACTTGAGAATCTAAATGTATCACTCTATAATAATAAGTTAACAATTTATACACATTAATTTTCAGTTCTTGGGTTATTTCTTGAGAAATTTTTCATAATTTTGAAATGTGGATTTTTCCATGTTAAACAGTAAAAAAAATAACAATATCATTCATCTCTGACTAAAGTACTAAAATACAAACTGTATCAAAATGATTGACACCAGGGTATCCCTCCCCCCGAAAAAGGAAAAAAAAAAATAATAATAATCGAGAAGAAAGAATCTTACTTTATACAGTAAAATACTGTTTTTGTTTATCCAGGGTATCCTAAATTGATAATTTTTGTAAATAAAGCCTACACATTCTGTAGTTTTTTGTAAACAAGCAAAAAGTTTCCACAGAACTGTGCTCAGTTGACCATGCTGTCGACAGACCAGGGATGATGATATTGCTATTTTGTAGGAATAACCACTTTCCACGGGCATGTGCAGACACGTCAAGTCTTCCATCAAGCGTTTGTAACTGGCTTTGTATGCTATCACATAATTTCACCAATAGAGGGTGCTTACGCTCGTGCTATCAAATTGTTCTAAAAAAAACCTAGAGTTTCTTACATTTATTGTCGCACGCATAGTAACGAAATAACGATGACTACAAGCCTGTAATATGCTTGTGTGTGTGTGCGCCGCACGGGATCATGCGTTGTGTACATCGCGATCACTGTTTGGTTGATTAACCATGTAATCGTGTTACCCTTATCCCCCAATTTTAAATCGGATTCACATTGAACTAGGAGAGTTCATATTTTGGCCTCCAAAAAGGAGGAAACAGCCGAACAGCGGGAAATTCTCATGCCTGGATTTATCACCGAGGAAATTCTGCTCGACGATACCATGAAGAAAGACAACAATGACTAGATGGGAAGACGTACACAGGGTAGTCAGTTTCCCTCTGATCACGAGAGATGCCAGATTCTAAGGAAATCGTATTGCTGACTGCAGGCCTTCGTTTTAATAAATCCGAGGAGAGCTGTAAGTCGCTCTCCTTAAATCAAAAAAGTGAATTAAGGAGAGCG
>JAUELU010000026.1:2227314-2240354 GCA_032357145.1 Evasterias troschelii | reverse complement strand
AGAAACTGCAGCTGTGTATTACTGATGTTCATAACTGGATGACTTCTAACAAGTTAAAGCTTAATGAAAACAAAACCGAGTTCAATGTGCTTGGTACTCCCCAAAACCTTAAGAAACTGCCGAAGATATCTTTGCCTATGGGTGATACATGCATAGACCCTACTAATTCTGTCGGCAATTTAGGAATAAAATTTGATTCACCACATATGACAATGAGCAAGCAAGTTTCTAGCCTCTGCCAATCAACCAATTTTCAATTTCGTAACATAAGGAGAATCAAGCGGTACGGTAATAAGGATACTCTCCATCATGTTGTCAGAGCTTTAGTCCTCTCTCATATTGAATATGGCAATTTCTTTTAGTTGGTGCCACGTCATATGAATTGGACATAGTTCACAGATTGCAAAATAGTGCAGCTCGTTTAATATGTTCCACACCCTTGAGAAAACATATTACCCCATCACTTAGGGAACTTCATTGGCAACCGATTAGATAACAAATTCATTTTAAAATTGCTCTTCTTGTTTTTAAAGGCTTGAAAAAAGCTATATATTTCCACTTTACTGTCACATTACACTCCACCAAAATTTCTTCGGTCCACACTTGACATCACTCGTTTGAATGTTCCCCGAGCAAACAAGGTTCTAGGTCAAAAAGCTTTCAGTGTACATGTAGCTGGGCCTATGATTTGGAACAATCTCCCTACTGTCATTAGGGAATCCGTTACTTTATCTACATTTTGTAAAGCTCTAAAGACTCACCTTTTCCCATGTTAATTGCTTTTATGTGCGCTATGATCTTGATGGAATAGCGACTTATAAATTTTAATTGTTATGCTATGTTATGCTGAATGTGCCTTATCAACTTGTAAACCTTATTATAGGGTGCTACATAAATGGGTCTAATATTTCAAATAATTCAAAGAATGTCTTTTTAAAAAAATAAAAATTTCAAGCACCTTGAGGAACTCATTGGTAGAAACGTGAACTACATGTGTATAATACTCACTGTATTCTTATAAACCTCAAGGGTTTTCATTTAACACAGTGGTGATACCAGAAAACTCCAACAACAAATTGACCTTGACATTTGTTTACAAGAAAAATACTGACCAGTGAGAGTAAAAATAGCCAACAATGATGTGTGACAAGCAATGTACATGTACATAACATGTACAAGTACAACTAGACATCATTTTTTGTAGGAAGCAAAAAAGAGGTGTTCGGTGTGACCTCTCTGTGTATTAACTATTGATATACTTCTAGAGAGTCTTTAGAATGGTGGTTCTAAAGATTTGACCAAACTTTTTGGATGCAACACATCCCAGCTTCTTGAGTACATGCAAAGTTTCCATTTGATCACCAAAGTTGTAAAACACTACCTTAGTGGCGACATCACATGAAAACTGACGACGTTGTGAAAACGTCACTCCACATTATATCCTTGTACATGTAGGACCTTCCAAGTCTCATGCAAAATGAAATATGACTATAGCTTGCTTTGTACTGAAGTTATGTAATAATTGGTCAAAATTTCTCAAAAATTTGTAAAACAAAAATTGATGACGTCATCAAGTCGTCACTCTAGCTTTAAGTAGTCAATATCACTGTCTATCAACATGCCAAGTTTCAACTCAGTCAAACTTGTGGTTTTGTAGCTATACACAGCTTCAAAAAGTAAACCTTTAAGGCGATACCACGTGACACATGATGACGTCATCAATCTAAAAATTCACACATATGTTGTCTGCATGAAGGTCATTATGTATACCAATTTTAAAATGATTATCATAAACTTCGCTACAGACATCTAGTAAAAGTATATTTTCAATTGTTTTCAACCTGCCGCTAGAGGGCGCTTTTAGATTTAATGAAGTCACCGGTCAAATTTGTTTAATCAAGACCCTTGCCGGACAATAACATCGTTGAAAACGACTTAAAAAAATTTGCCACTTTTGACACTTTTAAATTACAAGGCACTTTCAGTTTTGACCGGAAGTAGAGGTCATGTCATGTCACGCACACAATGAAAAATGAAGACCAATATTACCTCTATATTATCACGCAAAAAGCAACCGATAGCCTCTTCATCTTGATTTGATATGGATTTTCAAAGATTAAAATATTTAATGTTTTAAAAATGTGTAATTTGACACCTCATGACGTAACTAAAGCGGTTTTATCTCCTAATGGTTATCTTTTATCTAACTACAAGTATGTGTGAAGTACCAAGTTTATATGAGCTTGGGAAGTGTGCTTTTGTTAGCGGACAATTGCGGGGGATAAGAATCTGAAGAAGTTTGTTTTTTTGTTTTTTTTTAAAAGGGAACAAAAACAAGAGGTGTTCCTGGCTGTCGCCATCAGTACATTCTGATGAGTCCTGCATAAACCCACAGGTAAGTTACTCAATTGGGATTTGAGCTCACAACCACTCCATTCTCTTACAGGATTTGAATTCAGAAAATTTATTCCAGAGGTTGGATTTAGGAACAACTGCTTTCCTTCACCAAGGACTAACAACTGATTGCTTGAGTGATGCATTGAGGGATGTTTGTCAGAGGCTAGCTTAATTCAAAGGCAAATTCACACTTAGTCTACAGTAGCTGAGATGTCTGTTGTATGGGCCACAAGCTTTACTACGGATTGTTCTAAAACCCCCTCGACCCACGACCCACAACCCCCTTGACGTTTGCTCGCAGTTTACTTGTTTTTTGTTTTGGTACATCAAAATTGCCACAGCACACAGTCTCAGCCAATCACCCGCAAGGTTTTGTATGCTGACGTCGACTACTTCATACATATTTATACCATAGTAGACAGGCACAAGCACATGGTGTTGCCTGCACATAATATGCACAAAGCATACTGTGCGTGATTGGCTGAGATTGGGTCCTGTGGCAATTTTCATGTACAGAAAAAAATCGCAGTACGCATTATGCAATGCCATGCATATCTCTTGGCCGACCCGCGCCAGAATAAGATTATATCCCAACTGGGAACTTGTGTTTAACGCCCGAGTACGATAACGGCAAACTCATTACGTGATGATCCTACCATACGGTACCCAGGGATGCAGCGATGTTTCCCCTTTCCATGCTAGCAGAAAAATCAGGGTCTGTTTGCAGCCGCATCCTACATGTACAATGTATATAAGCATTAGAAAAACCTAAAAACCAGACTGTAGTGGAACGTATACTTCTACATTATTAATAATATGCATCGAGTCTGTTGTACATGTAGTGTATAACGCAGCCAGACTTCCTCCTTTTCATGCATGTGTTTATCTTTATCTAACTCACCAAGTTGTGAGCACACATGTGAGCATACATGTGGGCTAACTGCTGATCACATTTTAGAGTAGTGGGGCTTTCCGTTTGACAGAAAACGAGCTGGATATCTTTAATTTACAGGTAGATTTTCTTTAAGAAATACTAAATTAAATAACTATGGGGTTATTTTTAGCATTGAAAATGTTGTAGAAAGAGAGGGTCCATTATATATGGGGCGCCGTTTGTCAATTAATTGTTAAGCGTATTTTTGACTCGTTTTTACCATGGTTTGTAATAATTAGATGTAAACCATAGAAAGTGCTGTCAATTTATTTTGTGGTTTACATACCATAAATTTACAATCAAAGCTTATAAATTATGGTTTATAAACCATGAAAATTGAAGCGTCATAAAACATGGTTTATAAACCATGAAAAGTTAAGCACATTCAAACATGGTTTATAAATCATAACAATTTACGCATCATAAAACATGGTTTACAAATCATGGTTTATAAACCATGAAAATTTAAGCATCTTCAAAACATGGTTTATAAACCATAAAAAATGTGTGTTCACAAATCATGGTTTGTAAACCATAAAAGCTTGTGCACTCATCAAACATGGTTTACAAACCATAAACAAGCGTGTCTGAATTAACGGCTTCGGCCATTGTCACATCACATTTAATTGTTTCTGGGCCCGCAATGGGTGCAAACAAACTCTGACTTGTCTCTAATGTTAAGAAGAGTCGTCTAGGAACCAGACTACTTCGTGATTGGTTTCCTTGGTTAACGCGGTGCATTACATCACTGCTAGCTCGCATGGGGAACCTATCAGAATTGGGAAGGAGGTTTCAATGAGCTCATGTGAGCCGTATCCGAATTGGCGGCTACAGCTACAGCTACGGCTGTTGCTAAGGATGTTGCTAAGGATGTCCTATACTTCAACGTATGATGTAGCCGTAGCTGTAGCTGTTAATTCGGACACGTTTTTTAATGGTTTGTAAACCATGATTTGTGAGTGCACAAGCTTAATGGTTTATAAACCATGATTTGTGAACCATTTTTTATGATGCTTAAATTTTCATGGTTTATAAACCATGTTTTGAAGGTGCTTAAAATTTCATGGTTTATAAACGCTTCAATTTTCATGGTTAATAAACCATGGTTTATAAACCATAATTTATAAGCTTTGATTGTAAATTTATGGTAAGTAAACCACAAAATAAATTGACAGCACTTTCCATGGTTTACATGTAATTACTACAAACCATGGTAAAAACACATCAAAAATACACTAAACAATTAATTGACAAACGGCGCCCCATAATTATATGGCTTTTTATTGGGCGACAAGGTGCTTAACAAATACTGAGTAGCGGCGATTGTAGGGCGTTTTGTTCTTCGATGTGCAGTCCATTTAATGCGCAAAAAGGACGGCGGCCATGGGGGATAAAGGGCACGGCAAAAGTGGACGTGATTTTGGCTAACTTGCAAGGGGCATCATGGCCACTTGGAGGGTAACAGTGGTAATATGGCTGTCGTTGTAGCCATAAAATTCCAGGCTTGCTGTTAGGAAACTCAGTGGCGCTACACCACTGACAATGGATCGGTCAGCTCGTTGGAAGTCGCGTCGCTTGCTGGCTTTGGTTCGCACGCTGTGAATTCTAAATCGGGGATTTAATTCTTACTCGGCCGTAAAGTGATGTTATATGAATTCTGATTTGGGACACGTTTCAAATATGGGGCGGAGGTCGAGGGGTCGAGGGTCCTGGGGGTCAAGGGGGTTTTATAACCACCCCTTTAGAGAGCTTTAGAAACACTTCCTGTGTTTGAATACAAGGTGCTAGAGTGTGAGGTACATGTAAGTCATGTAAGTATGCAGGTAACATATCAATTCGTTTGCACTCCTTTTCAGTGCTCCGCACAGAAATCTCGGAGCTCCACCATTGGAACTATGTGTGGAAATAGTGGGGTTGTTTCAGTTTTTCTGTCTTTGCTGACAAACGCATTGAAACTTTCCTTCCTTAATCGAGTATAATAAAGAGTATAAAGTATGCTTTAGAGTGATGTAATTTTTTTCCAAAAATAAGACGATTAAACTCCGTCATTTTTTCATTAAACTTTACGATTCTTACCAGTTTTCGTTTGATTTTATGTGTAAGATCGCTTTTTCCACTAACCTCTACTGTACTGACCATCTTCAACTCGCAATAACTTCCGCTAGCGCCCTCCTTTGATTTTCTTAATCTCAGAGAAAGTCGGGTGATTCATGGGCAGTCTATCAATGTAAAATTCATTGTGATGGGACAATGTTTAACACCGTCAAAATAGCTTAGAATTCTTATCCAATAGAGTAGGCTCTTTTATCCATGTGCAATCCACATCAGTGCATGCAACACATGCTGCCATGTACATGTACATTATACTGTACACGCACAATGTGCAGTACACATCCTGTCCACGTGTAGTGTCTATGCACAGGCGAAGCGTTCTACTCTCGACGGGAATGGTCAAGGGGTGCAAAGTACTTTTTGTAAAAAAGTCCTTTTCACATTTTTTTGTCGATATGAATAGACATTTAATGAATCTTATCTATTCTTATTTGTTTTTGTATGAGATTATTTGTCTTGAATCGTTTTTGTGTGTGTTTAAAATGGATATAATAACCCATATTCTAACAGGGTTTAGACCCATTCCCCCTAACCTGCCATGTTCTGTAGCAATTCCTGCGTGTTGGAACATACCATTTTTAAATAGGGGGAAATCTTACTGATTGAGAAACGTTGCGGTCTTTCAAATAAAATGTTTTTTATTGATCAAAGGGTGTGAGGAAAAGGGAGAAAAGTACTGTATTTCTAAACAATTGTTTTGAAAACAGTAATCATCCTTTTTATGATGATGATAATGTACAGTACCAGAGTTGTTTGAATGAACTACCCCTATTTTCCAAAGTGGAACAGCCCGCTTTGCCCACACTGGACTTCAGGAGCACTGTTTACACAAGGCCCAAGATCGAGAGATAAGAGTGCACGCACAGCAGTTAACGGAGGAGCGTTTTCACTATGAAAGGAATTGATATGGATTTGAAATAGGGTGTTTACAACCTCTTCAGTTTATAGCAAAAGACATACATGTATCACACACCTAACAAAAATACACAAAGTTTTCAATCTAAACGAAACCAAAAAAGAAAAAAAGTCTTACTTCATACTCTAAACAAGCTCAAGAGTCTCTAAAATTACAAAAACTTTTCAAAACAAGAACGGTGTGTTAAGAAACAAAAATGGCCCGCTGAGATTAATCTCAATCTTCTGGAATTACCTCTTGGACAGCATTTCTACTCTTTTAGCAGTAATGACCTTGACATGTAGGTGAGTCAGCAAAATAAGCTTCTAGAGAATCTCAAGACCAATCCACGCACCAAGTTTTAAGATATACCAAGTCCTTTCCAAGTTATCGCTCTGACAATGATTGCACACGCGCACACACAAGACAACATTAAACATAGCAGTTATGGCTACTTCCATTGTTGTTCTGTTATTCCGTTTCGGAAGAAATCTTAGGTGGGGTACATTGTGTACATGTACATGTGTAGCACTACATGTAGAACAAAGAAAACCTTGTGGGGTATTATTGTTCTATTGTGTAAAGTACCCCAGAAGTTAGCACATGTATGTGTAAGGGCACACGGACACACGGACAGACAAAGCAAACACTATTGTGCCCCTTCAGCTTTGCCAATGGGTGTACAAATCAGAAAATTCAGGAAAATGTATTTTTATCAGGGGTCAAACACATAACAGTACGTTGTGTACATTTAACATGTGTGCGACTTTCAAAAACAATTGTCAATACTGTGTGTACCTTAAATGCATTATTAAAGTATTATTCAAACTTTTAACTAGTATGTAACACTACTAGAGCCACCTTAAAATTATACCCATTGCAGCAATAATAGCATCTTGATAAGGTGAACCTGGCGTCTCTTGCATAGTACACTGTATGTGTGCCCTGTGTACATAGTATGAACGATTGAGATTACTATTGGAATAGATTCCTAAGATGATATTTTACATGTTTTACATGTCTTTTCAATTTGTGCCAGGTCAATGTTTTCATGGATTTGCCCATAAATGTGAAAGGATACAATCAGCAGACTGTGGTCCTGGTTGTATGTCAGTCTTGATATACTTGATTAGGTCTAAATCCACAGGTGCTATAGGTCGTGCTTCAGTGATGTTTTCATATCCATCATCAGACAAATGATTAGCAGTTCCTTCTGTACCAAACAGAACAAGTCCGACTTCATCTTTGGACTCAGCGAAAATCTAAAAGATTAAAATCACACCAAACATACAGGTTGAAGTAGGAAAGAACCCAAATTTAACGAACAAGCTACAGGTGACATGGCTAAATATAAATGTAAACGTTATGTAAGTTTTTAAAAGCAGAAAGTGGGCAATTCCATGCAAGTGCAACACGATATTGATAGGGTATATTCCCAGTTTTCAGGTTCCTAGTCTTTGATCTCGTTCCTTTGGATGCAACAATAAAGGTAGGAAACATTGAACGCTAAAGAGCATTTCAATAGTAAAAACCCCCTATTGGTGAAATATCCCCATGCATTGCGCCATTGATCACAACACCTGTTTGAAACGCCTTGACCAAAGACTTTATGTGTCTGTGCATGCTCGGGGCCGAATTGCAATAATCACCATTGCTGGTGCATGATCTAAAACCGCGCACGGAGCTACATTTATGAGCCGCTGGTATGCATGCAAAATGCTCATATAACATCTTTAGTTTAAACTTAATTTGTTTTAATGGCAATCAAATTAAACTAAAATAAACAGAAAGCAATTCAGGAACAACTTGCCTTTCTTTGCAGTACCAATGTTATTATTTCAATAGCTTTCTCCAAACATGTCGTGTGGCCGTGTGGAGCTTGATTCATGGATGGACCAACATCTAAACACATCACTATTGCTTCCTGAAAACAAATAAAGCCAATTTAGTTTAATTCAGTTCATATCCAATAACATAACCCAGGGATAAGTATAATAAGGCCTTGGTAATCTTTCTAACTATGTCGAACTATGCGTACATATCGTCGGTCACGCCACAAACTGACATACTGTACATGTAATGTGGTGCACTACAGCCAAAACTCTGTGTAAGTAGAAAATCGTTAAATTGAAGTTGAACTTGAACTATTTTTGAAATTACTGTTTAGAGACTTTTTGTTTTCTCTTTTCTAAACATTTTTCAATGTTACACACAAGCAAGGTTTCAGACTGATGAAGTATTCTTTCCTGCCAATAGGCCTATAAATCATTGAAAAAAGCACCTTTAAGGTGACGTCACATGACACTTGATGACGTCATCATGATGTGATCTCCAAATGTAGGTACATGTAATAAATCATAGCTTGAACTGGTGCAGGGTTTCAGCCTGATTATGTGTATTTTTTTCTTTACACATTTCTTGTATACTTCACATTTAAGGTGACATCACATGACACTTGATGGCGTCATCCCTGTACATGTTAGAAAAGGACCTCAAATTTGGGATGCTACACATCCCTAAAAGTCTTTGAAAAGTGCACCTTTAAGGTGAGATCACATGTTGCTTGGTGACTTCATGATGAATGATGTCTCATCATGGTCTTGTGATGTTGTAAACTTGAAGTTGATCCAATGTACTGAACACAAATTTTTGGCCCAGAAAATGATTTTTTGAGGAAGCTAACCCCCGGAAGTAAAAATCATGCAATTTTTGCGATACTTTTTAAATGTAGCCCCAGTCTGGATCTATCAGATAACAAATTATAAACATCAAAGCTTCATAATTTCATGAAATACAGCAAATTTGAGAAAATGCTAAATTTGTTGTGTTTAAAAACCTTGTAATTTGACACCTGATGACATCATCATGGCGTCATTGTTCAAGTGTCGTCTTCATGTTAAGGTTCAAGTATGTGCTACATGTACATGTATGTTTTAAGTCTTTAACTGAACCCTAAGGTGTTCGGGACATCTGCCAAGAACACCTTTTTTTTGTACATTAAAAACAAAATTCTTCTTTTCACCCGCGATTGTCCGCAAAAAACCCACACTTCTCAAGCTCTCACAACCTTCAAACTTCACATACTGAATGGCATATTATTCAAAAAATGCACCATTTGCAAGCCTAAGTACAAGCTTATTTTTATTTTTATACAGTGTAATTAACTACGAGGTACCTGACATGTTATCATACACAATATTGACAACCAATGCCTTTCAACTAAATCGAGGTAAAAGGTTTAGAGTCTCGAACATGAGCATTTTTGACGGACTTCCACTACCACTATAGATGTACAGCAGGTATTTAAATGATCACATTTTCATATTTGCTGGGGTACATATTTTTCTTTGCATGCTCAGGTTGTGGGAGCTGATGCCAAATACTTTAACAGCAAGAGAAAATAAAAATCCGACAATTGATTGAAAAGAAATTTTGATTTTAATCGCAAACTCGTGAACGTCATTTTTGTCTGTCAAAAATGTCAACAATAAGAAACATGTCAATTAACAAAAGTTTCAAACATTCAATAAATAAGAAACAAATATGATGAGAACACTTTTAATTGATTATTATTTTGAAACAATGACTACTGCGATACCTGGTCAACAATAAGAGTAGTCCCTTTTTCAAATATCCAGTGACAAATTTTGTTTATTGTTCGTCAATGTTTTTGTTTGACGTTCGAGAATTTATTTTGTTCGAAACTGGGTGTTGATAACCTAAACAAATATTATGGAAGCTTGACACAGTTTTAATTTTTTATAGATTTTAGGCATGAGAGGCTGCAAATATTTTATCAGAAAAATTACAGTAGTGTTGTGCCAGAAATAAATTAATGACAATATTTTCTTTATTTTTCCATCAATGTTATGCTCTCTTCTGTCAGGCTTATATTTTCTGTGTGTGGTGTTTTGTTGACAATTTTGTATACAATTTTGTATACAATTATTTAAAATATCTTACAAGGTCAGAAAGATCTTTTTGAAAAATTACATTTGAGGTTGTAAAATGGTCCATATTTCCAAGAATATGCCATAAGCATTTGACCACATAATTTGCCAGGTGTTATATTTATTGAAACCAAGAGGAAATTCTAATGCTCCCTCAGTTTAACTGTTGGCGAGACCTTGAACATAAAAACCCCACTGCTGTTATGCATGGGACAATAACTATTTTCCCTACAGAAAGTTTTTTAAAAAAGATGTAAACCTACATGTTGTAATATAAAAACTAAGTTTAACATACTCCTGGGAAAAAAGAAAGAACAAAGTATCAGTAAAACAACAGCTGCATTTATCTACACCACAGTTGAACAACTCCACTGACCAATCACTACAAAATAAACAAATCTCATTGTCTCATCAAATCCTACCATTAATAATAACACACTAGAGATCAGGTGTTCGTAAAAACGAACACAGAGTGGTTTTGGTTGGTGGAACAAATAGATAAATCATTGTCAAGAATAAAGGTCACATTTTAAAAACTAGACATTAAGTGTTTGTGGACAAACACAAAGCTGTTCCGGTTTTTCTGATTCATAACATGTTTTAACAATAAACAAGAAATCACAAAAATTTCGACATTATGACATGTGGTTCAGGATATATAATTATCTCAAACTATGAGCTTCCTGTTAAGACCGGAAGTAAAGGTCAACATGGGGTCATGGCTACCCAGGGCTTATCTCCAATGCCCAAGGAGTCTATCACTGTAAACAATTTTAAAATCGGTAGTGTAGTTCTTGAGATATGGTCCCACTTCCGGTTGACCTTTGGTAAAGGTCAACATGGGGTCATGGTTATCTCCAATGCCCAAGGAGTCCATAACTGAAAAACATTTGAAAATAGGTTGTGTAGTTCTTGAGGTATAGTCTCACTTCCGGTTTACCTGGAAGTAAAGGTCAACATGGGGTCACGGTTTAAGAAGGCTAATATCTCCAATGCCCAAGGAGTCCATAACTGAAAAAAGTTTGAAACTCAGTTGTGTAGTTCTTTAGATATGGTCCCACTTCTTGTTGACCAGGAAGTTAAGTTCAAAATGGGATATACGGTTACCCAAGGCTAATCTTCAATTCCCAATGAGTGGATACAAGATTGGCTAACCAGTTATTCACACCACTGTGAAGTGGCTAATTAATTAATAATTTTAACCTTTTTTACATTAAAAAGGTAATTTATGATATAGGATCTAACTCTTTCATTTTTACAATTATGGATATTAGGTCACATGCATGGTTGCGTAAAATCCACTTGAAAAGTGCTGCGAAAAGCTGACCATAATATTTGCGATCACGATTTGCACAGCAAACGATCCCATGCCAGAGACACCTATTGTTTCCGATTTACAGACTTAAGTCTTTGTCATTTCATTACTTGGCATGCACCATTAGTTGCATTAAGAAACATTGAATGCTAGAGGGCATTCCACAACAAATTGATCGCGAGGTTACCCGGGTAACAGAACGATAACCTTGTTCAACGTTTAATATTTACGGTTTGGATCACTGTAAACACATTCACTTAAAAAGGATTGCGAAATGGTGACCATAATAACTGCGGTCACGATTTGCACAGCAAAATATGACATGCCACTCGCACCCATATCATTTCCACTTTACAGGCTTAAGTCTTTGTTATTTCTTACTTTGCGTAGGGCATTAGTTGCAAGAAACACTGAACGCTAGAGGCATTCCACTACAAATCGATTGGATGCTTACTGTAATGTATTCATGCATATGTTAATGAGCTGAGGTTGAGCATGCGTACTGCATAGCTTATAATAAAGCACTCATGATAATGGCAAGTCTGTCACACGTTCGTTCACATTTAGTTGTCCAGAACATTACAAATTGGCGACGAGAATGGGATCTCAGACTGTATTTTTTCTTGTCGAGATCACCGTTAGCATTTATAGACTTCGTACAAGTAAGTTTTAGGTAGAGTTGTTACACCAAAACAGACATTTGCGAGAGTTTTTGAGCGTACTTACTTCAGCTCACATACGAAAGTTCAGCACATGTGTTCTAACACAGTGACAACCAGCGTACGCACCGTTGTTAGACGGTGCACGGGTCAAGGGTCACATAAGCACCGGGACAAAATGGCGGCGTCCACGGGCTACATCGGAAAGCTTGGCACTTATGACAAATCTAAGGAGCCGTTTAGCTCTTACATGGAGAGAGCTGACATGTTCTTCATGGCTAACAACATAACGGAGACCAGCGGTGAAGGAGAGGCAGTGATTGCCGCTAATGAAGCCGTTCGAGAACGCATGAAAGCGATTCTGCTCACGGAGGTCGGTCCGGAAGTGTACGGCACACTTGTAAATCTCCTCGCTCCCAAGAAGGCAAAGGATGTGCTCTTCAAGGACATTTTGAAAAAGTTGGAAGACCATCTTAATCCAACACCTCTGGAAATCGCTGAAAGCTACAAATTTGGCACCAGAAACCAGAAACAGAATGAGAAAGTCAGTGAGTACAATGTTGCCTTGAAAAACTTAACTTTGCACAGTAACTTTGGAACTTTTCTTGATCGAGCTTTACAAGACAGATTTGTTTGCGGGTTAGTGGATGAGCGAATTCAATCAAAGCTTTTGAATAACTACAGATCTCACATTTGAGAGGGCATGTAAGATAGCTACCACAATGGAGATGGCATCAAGGAATGCTCGTGAGTTTCGTCCACCACAAACTGTTGCAGC
>JAUELU010000026.1:2210549-2221586 GCA_032357145.1 Evasterias troschelii | reverse complement strand
CCCTGATTGAAGGAGTATAATGTATGTGCCCTGATTGAAGGAGTATAATGTATGTGCCCTGATTGAAGGAGTATAATGTATGTGCCCTGATTGAAGGAGTATAATGTATGTACCCTGATTGAAGGAGTAAAGGAATGAGTTTGACACTTTCATGAATGTGTTATTTTTGATTGAACAGAGGACAGGTTGTCTGTGCTTGGAGTGAGTTGGGAGCTTGGGCTATGGATGCAGCAAATGGTAGAGTTCTTCACTCACCTGCCTACCCTCCATCTATAATAAAAGATACAATTGGTGCAGGAGACACATTTAATGCTGGATCCATTCATTATCTTTCTCAGGGTAGAAGTTTATTAGATGCCATCACACATGGTTGCAAAGTGGCTGGATTTAAGATAGGAAACCAAGGTTTTAAGATCCAGCATTTTACCCCCTCATAAAAACAATCGGTGGTCAGCGTGCTGCAGTGATATTAAAGCCTTAAGTACTTCACCCACTGGTAGGCCTCACATCGCACCACATCACCAACTCAAGCTAATTCTAGATGTATTCAAAGTTTTGCACCAATTTCTAAAAGATAATAATTATCAAGAAACATCAGGCCATTAAAATAGATTGCATTTAGACAGGTACATGTATTGCATTCTGCTCTACCAGACAGGCTCCTAGTGGATGATACCCATGCCTACATGTACATCATTATGGACTGTCAAGGGGGTAACCCTGTTTCAGCCCCAGGAGTAGGTGGCAACATGATTTGGTTTGACAGTCCAGAAAAAAAGTGACACTCTCACACAAATAATGATTTCAAACATTTTTTTAATAAATATTCTGTGAATGTCACACAATAATCTTTATCCCAGCAGAATAACAGGGCAAAATCAAAAGCAGCACTAAACCCTCTAAACACTTTAAAACCAAATTAACTTCTGATCTTCAAAACATTTGTTTTCTATCTACAAGATTGTCAGCAAGGTGTACATAATCTGCCCAAGTCTTACTTACTTGATTGTTGGGACTCATTAAAAAGCACAATTTCAGTTCTTGCAATAAGCAATGTAAGTATGTTGGACCAAACAGGTTCAAAAAGTTGATTGAATTTGTGTGTGACTGTAATCTATTCTAGTAATGTAGTTGTAATGTTGGATTTTACTGCTAATTTTGTCCAATGAAGGAATCAGTAACTGGTACATATACATAAAAAACAGGATTAAAACAATGTTTTTGCAATGTTTATCAATAGTAACAGTGTAGATTTGCTATACTAAGAACCAGAATTGTCTTTGTTGTTCTTTTAAAATTGTTTATGTCTTTTTATTCTCAATTGTCATTTCTCACTGTCGTTGATTGTTAATTCAACCTTTGGTCGTCATGGAAGAATTTCGAAGAAAAAACCAGTAATGAATGAATGAAAGAAAAGTATAGACCAAGATTCTGTCCCCCATACTGCGCCTTGTGTTGATTTGTTTTTGAAATCCATTCCTTCAGCCTGTATTAGTTTAGCATAGGGTCACACAAGAAACAAAACTCCCTATGACACCTGCGAGCCGACCAACCGGGCATGTCACAGTGTACACAGTGTATAATAATAGTGATTAAAGCATGCTGGCAGTTCAGGTTGGAGTGCTGACAGGCTTGATGGGTGGAGAAATTTCTATTAATGATGAGATGTAAAGCGTATATAAACGATTTGGACCTTTTTTCGTTCATGTAAGGGTGAATTATGGAACATGTATTAAAGTAGGGGGTGCTTTAGTATGTTCCAGCACCCCAATCAAAATAAATGGGGGTGTTGCACCCACAGCACCCCCCTTTCTTGTGGACCGGGTGGTTATGCCAGGAAACAAGGGGGTATGCTTGGAAAAGTGGGAATTGGTAACAACCTAGTCAACAATGCAGTTGAAGCTTGGCAGTTTGGGGGCAAACATTGTTAGTTTTTGTCTAGACCTTGATTGTCTCGTTGTCTTCAAAGCAAATGAACTCCAATATGAATGGTTTAGCTCTAAAGACAAAGATGGCCACACGTGTGATAAGAATTGAAGCAAATCATTTATAAAGCAATGTTAATTATCATGTATTAATTCAACATGTACATGTAAAAGACTCCTTGCAGCACCAAGGTCAAAAGGAGTCTATCATTGCTTGACCATTGGTTCATCATTGGCTGGCATTATTGTAGCAGCGAATCATTTCATAACATTCACAGGAAGAATTATATTGAGTATTTCTTGGTGAAATAAATGTTTTAAAAGGCCATTCTTTTTTTAAAATGAAATACTTTTGCCTTTCTCATGAAAATAACTGTGCATACAAAACTATTTTGCAGAAGTGAAATTACCTCACAGAAAATCTAACAACTTGAGCTCTCCCAACCATGCCAACTAAACAATGCTGTCAATTGTTTTCATTAAGTTTATCCAATGCTGTAATTGATTTACATCAATCTTCAGCAAAATAAATTCTCTATCTTAAAGATTCATTCTTTGAAAATGCCGAGTAACAGTCCTTAGGGCGAAAATGCTGCAGATTCCTTGGAATTAAAGATCCGGTTTTTAACTATTTTTTAAATTCTGAAGAGGATTAAGGTGACAGCAGCAGACTGTATGTCAGTTCTTTGCATTATGTACATTCTGAGAAAACTCCAAGCAATAGTGTGCTGCCACTGAGTATCTCCAAGGTATCTGCAACATCCTGTTAATTGTTAATACTGAAACTCATGGAAGCCAGGAACATCAACTCAATTCCTGGGGCTACAACCATGGCACAACTTTGGACCCTGTCTTTAACGATCTGAGCAATTCAACAAAACCTTATTTATATCACTAGAAAGAAGCATTTGTCATGTTGATGTTTAGAGCATAATAACATAAAAATTAATCTTTATTAACAAATTATCATACAAAACTCTTTATAAGTTTTTATTTCAATATTATGATTTTGTAGGTCCAAGACAAAGTACGGTCCGTTCATAATTTTTATTTGTAAAAACAATTTCAGTGATAAGATTAAATTTTTGTTTTAAAACTGAATAAAGTACTGTAAAATTTTTATAGGAGTAATACAATAAAAAAAAGAGTGACTGATCTGAAAGAATGGTTCATTGTTGTCATGCCCAGTGTTGTCAACTTTCTAACCCCCTCGTTCAATGTGTGTGGGTTGAACAAGTACATTGCCATCACCTCAACCAAATGACTCGGCAGTAATCCTATTACATCAAAATCATCCAAACTGGCTGCAAAGTCTTCACAAAATGAAAAATAGTACTTACCACTATTTTTCGCTAAAAAAGGAAAATGACCGTGGCTGTTTGGCTGTTTCATGGAGCTATTTCAGGCCAATTTGCTAAAGCTCAACTTTTAACACAGACTGAGGTTTTTAAACATGACTCAAAATTTGGCTATCAAAAAGTAAATTTTAGATTAAAAAAATTTAAAACAAATCAAAGGGAGTAACATGAATAGGTTTCATCTCTTCTAAGGTGTTATAAGAGGATTGAGGAATGTAAAAAGTGCTCCATTCTTGGTCAAAGTTTGACATTGTTACATTTGGATTCTTACAATTATCTAGAACTTGACAGAAGCCATTTCTAACAAATGATTGAATCAAAGTGAGACTCCTATCATGCAGGCTGCTTCTTGATATGGTAACAAGCAGACAGTAAGTAAGTACTGCTCCAACCTAATCATCAATGTTGTATGTTAATTTCATGTAGTGCTCTACTAAGCTTTTTAAATGAATTTTTCTAAACATACTTTAAGACTCCCGAAAACCAAATTATTGTCATACATACAAGTACTTCTTGGCACAAATAATATACTAATATTGGATGTATATGAGTGCATTGTCACAGAATGTTATCATAAGGTGAATCTAGACTATTCCATTTCATGAGATGAAGCCAAGTAAATGGAAAAGCAATATATCACTGAGTGATTACATTCTGCGACAATGCCAAATAAAATGCATTTAATACTGGTTTTATACAACTCACAATTAGATCCTTGTCATTTGAAATTTGTTGACAATAAACACAGACTAGACTCCTCACACTCTGAAGATTCTGAAAAACCCTTTTCAACGTGGATGACTCGTTTGTCAAAATCAACCTTGTGCACCGTAGCATGACCTTGCCATGTATCGACCAATAGGTAGGGAATGATTATTTTGGGAACACTGCAAAGCATCCAATATTTATCCATATTGGACTCCAATATTAAATTGTGTAGCATCATGGCAGTAAATAAATGGCAAAATAATGGATGACATGTGATGCCTGTTCCATCAGTCAAATGACAAGAATCTCTGTGTGTGATATATAACATAAAATATATAAAATATCGCAACATAATCCACATGATTCCCTGTTCACCATAATCACATCTTCCTAAATAAAGCAATGCACCAATCGCCTTCATAAAATTTCAATGGCAGTACAAAATGGGTGCAACCATTATGTATCACGGGTAGAAGATATATACATTTTCTCATTTACATAAAACTTTGTACAGGTTGTATCATAATTATTTTCATACAGGCATATAAATCAGACATACTTTTTAACACCAAAGAAAGAAAGAGCAATCCGAGGCAGTCTTGGTATCACTGAGTGACACTATATAAGCAATCAAATTAAATCTATTAAAACATTTCAATTGTTTACCTTCCACAAGTCCTATAATTGATCGACATTTGAGATGAGAATTCAGACATAACTAAACAAAACCAAACAAATGTTTTTATCACACAAGAAAGTGATTTTGATCTTCTAATTATTTGTCTAAAAAGGGGGTGGCACAAGATTATTGAAGAGCATATTCATTCAAACTGTCAAGATTTTATGAAACTAACGAGTGTAAAGTTCATTCACATAAAATTTCTCATTTTCAAGTGATAAACAATTTCATGTTTTTATATCTCGTTCCATGCAAAGCTATATATTTAAGTGAGATGACATCAAAGAAAGTTGAAAAGCAAGATTAGGCTTAATCTTCTGGTTATCAGCAAAGGTATTTAATTTTGTTGAAAGTACTGAAGTTACACTAAGTATGGTTGGTATATATCTATTAAGAATATCTGATTTTACTGAAATGGCAATTGTATTTATTGTTTTGTTTATACAGCATTTGGCAATGAAAGACAAGGTCCAAGTCAAATACTGAAGTTCTTAATTGATCTCAATATTATTGCAACTAAATTGTGATCAAATTTCAATGGGCCCCTGCTCAAAACCCCCAAATGATTGGTGATACACCAAAAGCCCCTCCCCAAAAAACAAACCCTAAACCCCAAACACTTCTGTCTTTGCCCCTGCTTTCTAGTTAAGCCACTGTTAAGTGTTATCTTTGGAATTCATGACTGTATGCAGAAAACCATAAGACTTATTCTGGTAAGATATTTGTTCCATTGATACAAGGATCTTGAGCTTGCACCATTGAAACTTATACAAATATAGTTCCACAGATGTTGACTAAATGTGTGACTAAGCGGTTATTACAGGTCGATTTCACTCAATATACATATAGCTTGAGAACTGGCATCAACCAGTTTGAAAAAAAAAGTAAGGGGGGGGGGGGAGCAGACAAATATTTGCAAAACAGGCACATGTAAATTAGATCTACCATGTTTGCAATGGTCTATACTGCACAAATTATCTTGTATATCAAACAAATTTTAAATAAACAATTTTAACAGTTTTGAAGAAAACCACCCAAAACAAACAACCCAACAACCCAACAAACAAACACCCCAAACAAACAAACACAAAAACCAACCAACCAACCCCAAAAGTATGGATCCTGAAAAAAATGATGCCTTGAGCATTTTTAATGGATATGTGCGCCCTGTAAAAAAAATCTACAATATTATTACCTTACGAACAATCTAACACTAATGAAATGTTACCAGTAACACACAATAACAACCCCAGTTTACATGAAAGCAGGAATTAAAGTTATCTTTCAGTCCATGAGATATGGAAATTGTGTCATTTGCCCAAATTACTTAATTAATACTTTAGGTTTGTATCATTGCCGTTACCATCACTTGAATAATATCAAAATATTTGAAAAAGAAAATATTTTCACACATTTGCAAGGCTCTGTACATCATCCCCATTTGACAAATTTTGATATCACAGTTTGTTACTGTATGATAAGTGCTTATTGACTGGAGCAGGCAAATCCTTGTAGCTATTGTTTTGTATCGATACACAACTAATTCTCTTTACACTACAAACATTAATTAGAGCTTAAACTTTTAAACTTAAAGCTTTTCATTAAATAGAGAGTTCAGTGTTCTTGCTGCCTTCTTAAAGCACAAAAGTAACTTATCCGGGTTTTAAAGCAAATCACATTTATTTTATCCAGTGAGAATGTAGAGTATTGCTTGCAGAGTCAAGTAATGCAAAGTAAAGCAGAACAATCATTGCAGAGTAAAGAAGATTGTAGTACTGCAATGTTAAGCAGAGTAAAGTACTGCAGAGTAAAGTACTGCAAAGTAAAGTACTGCAGAGTAAAGCAGAGTAAAGTACTGCAGAGTAAAGTACTGCAGAGTAAAGCAGAGTAAAGTACTGCAGAGTAAAGTACTGCAGAGTAAAGTACTGCAGAGTAAAGTACTGCAAAGTAAAGCAGATTATAGAACGGCAAAATAAAGTACTGCTGAGTTAAGCACTCCTTTGTAAATCCAATGGGCATGTATGTTTTCGTACAGTGGTTACAAAAAGTTATGACATTGAGTCTTTGCTTATGTACCTTGAACTATTACAATGATCTCAGCCACAACCCCTTTAAATTATCAACTCAATTATAACACTCCTAGTATCTCACTATTTAATATTATGCATTGTGGTTTTGCATGATAGTTAATCTATGCCAGCCTGCATTATGATATTATTGCCTGTGTATGCATCTACACACTACACACAGATTTTTATGTCACACGAGTGGGATAAGTAAATTATAGTGCTTCAGCATCCCTATCCTGTTGGAACAGTGCAATATGTATGGTCATGCAATATAGGTTTACATCATACTGTTTGTTGCTAAGGCATCAGAATTGAGGATTCAAGTTTGAATAAAGATAAACAGAGTAATATGCACAGCTGTACCACCACACCATGTTTTAGAACGGTATCAAATTAATAGTCAACTTGCTGGAAAATGTTACAATGAACGGAAGGATTTAATTATAAAAGGGAAAATAATCAACAAGTTTTGAACTTATTTGTTATTATAATTTCTTATCGTCAATTGTCTTTAATAATACATTTTGTAGTGATCTCCTAAAGAAACAACTTGAAAAAAGTACTATCTCCCTATCTTCATCTTGTTGTACTTTTATTCTGGCCGATTGCCTTTCGGCCTCCATGTCGCTTTGCATCACCTGAACTGACAACATTCTTACCTTCCAGTCTTAAACTGGACTTGCGTTTGGTATGCTGCCGCTCATCACTAGAGGGTGGTGCTTCTGTGATGAATGGCGATGGGCAATCTATCGTGGTTGGACAAAGACGATCAGGTCTAACGAATATACCGTGCTTGGGTTTACAGGTAAAATAGCGGACACCTTGAACACAGCCATTGTGCTTACCTGTGTGTAATAATAGCAAATAAGTACATTGTTTGAGTTGTCTTGCATGGTTTCAGAACATTAAAACAATGGGTACAATATCAGAAAGTAACCATAAGGTGAAATCTGGGCTATTCCACTCCACGACGTGATGCCCTGTAAAATGTAAAAGTAAGATTTTACCAAGTGATTATATTCAGCAACAATGCATGAACAAAATGCATGTAATATTTGTTTTATATAGCACACACACAGATCCTTGTCATCCTTGTTAATGATTGTACAAATTGGGGCGTGATTAGCAAAAGGTGTTTATAAAAAATAAGTATCCTTGTCTCAAGTTAAATGAAACTGTATTAATAACAAGTTGCTACAGGTATTGTGATTTTCAATAATTTTCTATAAATGTAATTTAATCAGAAAATTTGATTTCATATAGAAATATAGTCTTTACTTGAGTTGTTTTCTTGTTTGGGAAACACATTAGACTTGCACAGTATTTTGTCCTGGATCCTGTGGCCATTATGGTATTTTGTATTTGTTTGTAGTACTCACCACTAGCAGTGTTCAAAGCAACTCCAACCCAAACACCTGGCCGGAATGTTGTGTTTCCAACAAACTTGACCACTCCGCACCTTGCATTTCCAACCTGAACCTGTTGTCCAAGGCTGAGCCAAGGTGGCATCTCGGTACCGGTGCTCTTGTAAGATCCATCATGGCGACTATCATAGGAACCAAAGCTTACACTGTCATCAAAATCACTGACAGAGGTTGCTGTGCCTCCACAGTCACTGTCTGTCAGAGACAGCTGAGACAGTGCATCCTCATCACGACTGATGTCAAGCAGAAGAGTAGGTGAGTTAGGAGACAGAATGCAAGCATCATGGGGGGACCTTGGTGTTTTCCAAGCCCGAGACCCATTGTTGTTGTCAGTGTCTTGAAGTGAAATTTCTGAACTGCTACAAACAAAATTTCTGCGAGCAGCAGAGTCTGAATAATCAAGTGTCTTACTTGGCACATCAATGAGAATAGGTTTGGTGCTTGCAGCTATTTTTGGAAAAAGTAGATCGCTGAATGGATTTTCCACATTGGTATCTTTGTTGATGTTTGAGATTTGATCCTGATTTTTAGCTTGTATTGAGGTGCCACAATTGTCTGTATCTGCGGCAGTCTGGGGGTCCAGATCCATGGGGGACAACAACGGGTGCATTATGCAAGTCTTTGGTGACGTCAAATAGCATTGATATTTTGATTTCTGTTTTGGAAATGTATGGTTGCCACTGGAACTGCGGACTGGTTTAATGCTGGAAAGTTCTTCTGAAGATTTTGAAAGTAGAGAGGATTGATTTGCAGGTTTAATGTTGGTATTATGGTGACCTGAAATGTTCTCATTATCATTACTATCATCCATATCATGCTTTGCAATATAGTGGAGAGGTCTGGTTGAGTTCCTGGTAGATTGAGCGACCTGACAAGTATTTCCTTTGTTTCTAAGGATATCATTCTGTTTGTGTGAGGGCGCTCCAAGTTCTTCAAAAACATCTTCCCCATCAATACAATCAGAGCTGCACTGAAACATATTAGGCAAAGACTTATGCAGCTCCAACTTCTGAGGGACAAGTAAAGACATCTCTAAATCCTCTGACACAGTCCTTCGTTTAAAGACAGAACTTCCTACATTCAATTCCACAGCGGATTCTGTACTGATAAAGGCTCCTGGTGTAAGCTTTGTGGAGTTATTAAGTGGTTTCAGAAGTTTGTTACGATTAGAAGAATCAGTAGCGTGGCCATCTTGATGTTTTCTTTGAATTTTTAGCTGTGCAGTGCCATCAAGGTTCAGATTTACAAACACCGAGTCGTTGATTATGTCTTTCTTGGACCCATCCTGAGTGTCATTATGCTGATACTGTACTTGAACAATTGTCTTAGAAGATGAAGATGAGGGGTCTCCTGATGAAGATGAAGATGAGATTCTTCTGCGTGGAGTAGGATGATCCTCTAAAGAATCCAAACGAACAACCCCCAAAGGATCAAACACAGAAACAGTCTCAGGATTGGAAATCAATGAACAATTTGGTTCAGCCGTTGTTACAAAAGAAATAAGATCAGAATTTTCAGATGGTTTCTTACTGGATGGTGAATCAACACAATTTCTATAACTAAAGTCTGCAAGAAAATTAGCTCCTTGACTTCTTGGTGAAAAAATGTCTGTCTTCCTTAAGATTTTTGTGGGAGTAGAAGTTTGATAGAATGGATCCTGCTCTCCACATGATCTATCCAAAACGTTACAGCCGTCTGATGAGCCACTTCTACTCTGTGAACTCTCATTGCTGATTCTAAGAGGCCCATCACCTATAGTAAAGTTCTTTGGATTAAATATCTGGGTGGGCTCTTCAAAGGACATTTTGAAGATACCTTCTGCAACATCTGAAGGGTCTTGACTGCTGGGGAGGAGAATTGGCATGGAGTGACGTTGAGGATGCTTGGAGGAAGACTTGGAAGAATTTTGATTGCCAGGGTAGTGAAGGGTGTCTTCTTCTACTGGGTAGAGCTGTTGGAAAGAAGGTTGTGCCAAGTTATAGCTTTTAAACATTAGAGTAAAAACTTGTTTAATAATTGATTAAAACTAAATTGTAAATGAAAGGTTTCCAGATGTTCAATGATCATGTGGCATGGCACATGGCCATTTACTAGTGCTATCTTAATGACAAAGAGTGAAAGTAACATGCTTAAAAACTATACCCACTGGTATATGTAGTTTGGCCCAAACAAAGTATGAGGTAATTGACTTGCCTTTCAATCATATTTTTCAGGTGTTGCTTAATATGTCAAAGAATAGCCTTTGTGCATGGTGAAAAAATGGAATTCAGTTTTTAAGATATCAAAGTCCCCTCAACCCAGAGTGTGTGGCCAGACATTTTATATTACTTGATGAATCTATTTATTTCTAACAATTTTACTAACTAGAAAGCTGACAACCACTAGGTTTCCAAATGAGCCTTTTGCAGGGTAAAAGTTGAATAATTTTTGTAACATCACTTCTTTTAGCCAAAGTTTGTTTGGCCATGTTTTGATAGGAATTTTGAGACTTTTTGACCGAAACATGGCGGAGTAAACATCTTTTGTGACTGAATTATTGATGGTCTTTGTACAAAGAGGCAACTTCCCTGAATTGACAGACATATTAGGTTTGCTCTGTAAGTCCACCTTACAGTGACATTATGACATTCTAGTTTAAGTGTGTCATCTTATTCAGCATGCATGCAAATGATTGCATATTAAAACAACTTGAGTGAGAACATTCTTTAAGGTTTGCTTATTTTGTTTACACATTTTCATAAAGAAAGACAGATTACTGAGGAATATTTGCATTACAACCCGACAACGTAAAAAAAAAACTTTTTTGTTGAATGTTATGAAATGAAATTAGTAGCTTCTTCAAGGTAAGATTTAAGATACAGTCAGCCGTTGTCA
>JAUELU010000026.1:2127178-2137346 GCA_032357145.1 Evasterias troschelii | reverse complement strand
CTCACCAATTAGACCCTTTATTGTATAAACGAAAACCGCAACCTAACGAAAACCGACGTTACCGTTAAATCAACGTTTAATATTTAAAAAAATCAAATCTGGAGAACTATAATTGCTACATACGAGATATCTGCATGCACCTAGTGCCATAAGAAGTGCCATCCGACATGTTAAGATCCTGACATAATTATCTCCGGGTGACGAACATCTCGACATAATTATATCGGTATGTCGACTTATTTGCGTTTATGATGTCGTCATCCGGAGATAATTATGTCAGGATCTCAACATGTCAGATGGCACTTCCAGGGCTCCGTACGTATGAGACATTGCGCAGGACTAATCTATTTTAGTCAATCTGACAACTTAAATTTTAGAGTGTAATTATTTCCGGATGACGACATTCTAAACGCAGATAAGTCGACATATTATACCAAGATAATTATGTCGACATACTAAGATAATTATGTCGAGATGTTGACATCCTATATAAAGGTAGGATGTCGTCTTGCTGTGATAATTTATCTCGGGATGACGACATCCCAAAAAGTGGGATGTATTTTTCCTGTGATACGGGTCTTCGCGAATTCTTTTAGTATAGGCCTACGAGTGAAACACAGAGGCCTATATACGTGATGCGTGATGCAGTAAACGGCATCCTACCTTTAGGATGTCGTCATCTCTAGAAAAATTATCAAAGGAAGACGACTAATTCCTACATTAAGGATGTCGTCATCCCAAGATAAATTTATAGCAGCGAGACAACATCCTATACCTTAAGGATGTCAACATCTCGACATAGTTATCTTGGTATGTCGACTTATTTGCGTTTGATGTCGTCATCCGGAGATAATTATGTCAGGATCTTAACATGTCGGATGGCACTTCCAGAGCTCCGTACATATGACTTACTAAAACAAGTCAAATGAAGGCTATTACTAGTAAAAGTTTGTCAGATCCGACTTGAAAATATTTGTCATGTGACAAGAGGAGAAACCTGCCTCATACAACTAATCTATAGTCATGTGACTTTCGCGCTTAGTAACCTAATGTCTGACTAATTACACATTAGTCATTAAAATAATTAGCTGCAACAAATTAAAACTAGCCATATCAAAACCTGACAACACATGATTAGTAACAGCAGTGGCAAATCCCAGTGAACTCGACTGGGGGGGGGGGGGGGGTGAAATAGAAAAGTATTGTATAAGAAGACAAACAAGAGAGAGAATATGAGAAAGAGAGATATCACATCATTGCTGACTCTGGATGTTTAGGACCCAATGAGGAGCACTACATGCATCTCAACAAACTTGGCACAACATTTTCATCCCCAGTTTGGGGGTTCAATCAAGATTGAACTCCCAGTGGCATGCCAAAATATCCAGTGTATAAGATGCTTATTAAGCAGGGGTGTGTTCAGAAGTGGTGGGTGTTTCCAGGGGGTGGTTCCGGTGGGTGTTTCCAGGGGGTGGTTCCAGGGGGTGGTTCCAGGGGTGGTTCCGGTAAGTTTGAGTGTTTTCAAGGGGCGGTTTTGGTGGGTGTTTCCAGGTTGTAGTTCCGGTGGGTGTTTCAAAGGGGCAGTTCTGGTGGGTGTTTCCAGGGGGTGGTTCAAGGGGGTGTGTCCAGGGGATGGTTCCAGGGAGTGGTTCCAGGGGTTGGTTCCGGTGGGTGTTTCCAGGGAGTCCAGACCCCTTCCTGCTCTTAAAACCCATTTGGTAAACTTCAAACCATAATAAATATCCCTTATATTGTGTGGTTTTTGTTGTTGTCTTTTTATTTTTTTATTTTACCATTGTAATGAGTATTTTTGTTGTTCAGATTTGTTTAAAGATATAACTTAAAACAAAGATTTCATTTCAGAAAAAAAAAAAATTCTTTGTTTGACGCGTTTTCTTAATCCGATACACTGGAGACTTGCACAGTGTACTGGGTTCTTTTTGTGCAATGCACAACACATGGGCACACCAGAGCTTGAGTCCAGTGCACTTGACCACTTGGGCCCGATACACCACAGAAGCTCACAAAATGTCTGTAAAATCTTTGGAACAAAAATAAATAAATGCTCATCCAACTTTTGTATCTGTCACGAATGTAACCAAGCCTTGATGATTCCAAACAACCGAAGGAAGAAGGTAATCTCCGGAGACAACAAGCGGGTCCTAGACTAATAACAAAAATGCAAAACACAGCGGCTCTTATTACACCTGCTGGAGTGATTAAGCTGATGAGCTTTGGAGTAAACTCTTTGATTGGGGATTGATCCTTTGCTTAAAGCCACCTAATGAAAATATGTAAAGGAGTGCATTCTAACTCTTTACATGAAGACTGCAAGGTTCAATGTGTGTATCACTCATACCTTATTCTTCTTCATAATTGACTTCACTATCTACATGTAGATGGATAGCCCAAACTCATACGTGGAGGGCTGGGGAAATCTCTTTAGTGCCTTGAGTACACAATCAATGTTTTATGACACTAATTAACAAATAGCACAGACCAAAAAATGCAAAAATATGGGTACTTTAAACAAATACACATAAATATATATTACACAAATTAAATACTTGCAAATCCTATAATCACAAACAAAATTGTTTATTAAATGACATAGCATAAAAGACAAATGTTATTGATAAGTACAGCTTGGTGGGGGTCTTAAAATATACAATGTACATGTACATGTAGTTCACTCTGTATAACCTGAATAGTGTTGAAAGCATTGGCATAAATGTACCATTTAAAATTAGCAGCACCTCAAAGCACCTAATGACAAAACTAAAACAGATAAAGAACAGTACGATGTTAACAAGTAGCAGTAGATAACAAACGTACTAAAATACAATAAAGATTAATTTTCTTTAAACATGTTTACAAGTCCATCTTCCTCCTCCCACCCCCCCCCCCTTCCAGCCCTTATCACCCATGGGAATATAAATGTACATATAGGAAGGTACATGTAGCTTCAGTACGTCCCAGTTTGAGCAACAATGACCTTATGCATATTGTGTACATGTAAATAATTTTAAATTAAACAAAACAAAATTAACTAAATCCGGACTTGAATCTGTGAACTCTGGACTAACACGCTGGCGCTCCACTAACTGAGCCATCTATCCCCATGTTGGCAGTCTCCATATTTTGTCAATATCTTTGTTCAGGGGTGCCAGTCAGAAGCTCTTCAACCTGTAACTACAGTATAACGAGGGATCACACCCAAGTTTATGATTTGCCTATAACTTACATAGGAGTGGCAGCAGAGGAATCACCTTAAGGGAATTCCATTTTTTATCTCAAATATCAAGTAAAAAAACATGTGTGGGTGCATTACAATAGAACTTTGCAATGTCTTCCTGCCATCCTTCCTATATGTATCATCAAACAAACCCAAAGTCCTCTATACGTAATAATGAATATGGTAATGTTTTGACATGTCAATGTGTATACCACTAATACTAGCCCTATTAGCATGTATATTGCTATTGCAGTCACAGCTACTACACTACTTGTCATGCTTGTAGTGTGAAAGTCAACCAGGTTTAGGAGTGGTTTACCTAAAGCGTGCCTAAGATTGCAGATTATATTAGTACATCCACAGGTGGTGTCTGCAATATTAGAAATTGTTTTTATGAGCTCCTGTAAGGAACAACTGTTTCCTTGCTAGTCAGCTAGTGATGATAAGAATGCTGAGAAAACAGCCAGGGTGCATTGAGACAAAGACTACACTGGCTAAGGCTTGATTGCATAAAGGAGAAATATAGGGATAATATTTAGGTTTCTACTTGAATGTGTCTCTGTACACATTTCAAATCATACCTCATACCATGTTCAACATTATTTAAAAACAATAAAGACAAGATACGGGATTGATAATTATAGAGCAAATATTTGAATGGATATAATCTAAAAGCTGACTGATTATAAAGTTCCTTGAAATTGGGGCAACTTACCCCTCCATTTTCTTTTTCCCAGACTGGTATCGTTGGGGTTTTGTTTTTTTAACTGATAATTTGTTTCAAAATCTTTTACGAGGCTCAAATTTCAAGACAAACTCCACTAGACCACAGCTCTTGTACTGTGATCTTGTAGCTCAGAAAGCTCACATCACCAACAATTTTAGAAACTGTAAAATATGTGTGTAGTTTTATTATTGTAACTATTATTTTCATCTTATAAACTTAATTGACTGATTGATTCTTATTTAATTCAAATAATTTTGTTTACTGACATTTAGAGAATGTTTACAATAGAATAGCTTTGCATATCCATTAGTTAGTCTCAAAGCGAATTTGTTTGGGAAAAACACCAGACTGCAAGACCTCTTCATTTGTTGGGTCACGGCACAATGCTAAAAAAAATGAAATCTGACCAATAGATAATTAACGTTTTACTTCCATATGTACATGTACAGAAAATGGAAGTAAAACAATAAATATACACCTTTACATCATTGTTTGCATAATGATTGCTGTCATTCCACCCATTACTTACAGCAAATCTTGCACATTGAAACTGTCTCATTCTGTAAACCAACATAGAAATCACACACTGACACTAATGTAGACAAGTAACACCTGAAAATATGAATTTGTGACTTTGGGTTTTTGTTTGTTTGAAAGCTCGTTTTCAAAGGTCTTGAGTTCTGAGCCCCTTCCACACTGGGCAACCTTACAGGGAAAATTTGGTTGCACACTTTGTCAACCCTGGCAAACTCAAGCTTTTCCCAAAAGCTAGTTATCCGTTCTTTATTATTAGAGTTAAGAGTGATACCCTAGGGGTTTGTAACTGGTGTTAATAATGGTCTTTAATTCATAACTTGTTTTTGAAGCCAAGTGAACTCTTGATGCACAATGTCTGCAAGCACATAATGAATACTGTACCTGCATGAAAACCGTTTTAATATTCAATCAATTTAATGTTTTAGAAAGGAATGTAAGGAAAGGAACAAAACTTGGAAAAATAATCATCCTGGGAAGGTTGTCATCTGTCAATAACCTACCTGCAAATTTGGGATTCCTTTCATCTGTGGACAGGAAACAGTGGTCAAAGGCAAATGTCTGGAAAAGAAAAGAAGAAGAAGATAAACAATAGAGACAGGAAATGTTTGACAAAGTAGAGCGACTTTAGATTCATTCTATGGTTGGACATCAAGGACCCTGAGAAGAAGTTGCCTCCAAGGGATAGCCTAGAGGGATATGAAAACAAACTCCCTCTGTCCAACAAAGCTGGCACCTGCTAATATTGATTACATTCCTGTAATAAACACTAACTAATATCATCATTGACTAAAAATGACAAGAGGTTTTCAAGCTCAATTTTTCGAGGAAAAACACATATTTGACCATAAACATTACAAATACACAAGTGATGTCTTTGGTAACAAATATTTTTAATAACAAAAAAGAGAAGAATTTATAAATTTTGAAATGTATCTCAGTCCTCTGTTGAAGACATCCATTGTTGACTGTAATCAGTACAATATGAAGCTCCTATTGATTTACATGTAGTGATGTTTCCAATCATGCGATAGTAAGTTGTATCAAAGTTCAGTGGAGCAGCACAAGAACATTCACAGCAACTACACACTCAGTGCACAGGTGTGTATCACTATCAGGCACTTGTGTTTAGAATACCAAGTTTAGACACTTCTAAAAGGAGCTGAACACTGCTGTTTATCAGTCTCTTTTAGGTATTCTCACTTCAGTTCTGAGTTTTTTGTGTGTTTATTTTGTTTTCTTAATTTATTTATTTATTTTATTTACTTATTTATTTATTTATTATGATGATTATTATTATTATGATTATATATATATAATTTTTTTCTTATTTTTCGGGGGGTTGGGGGGGTTGGAGGGGGAGTACTATCTGTGTGCACATGTACATACCCTACTATGTACATGTCATTAACTCAAAACTGTTCAATTATGACTTCAGTATAAAGAGGAGGTAGATAAGTCTTTGTAATCATGGAGAAGAAAATATTCTGGTCCCTTTTTTGTCAAGTTTCTTGATTCCTAATGTATACATGTACATTCACAGGGGCATGGCAAATATCATAGCAACCTGACGTGAGTACAATGTATGTACAAACAATACAGGTGCATGAACATGTGTATGAGAAATATTGAGCAGTATGTATTTTTGCATACAAAAAGTACATTTATCAGCATGTAGGCCTTCAATCAAGAAACTATGTATTACAACCTGCACATATGTTCAGTCAATTTACCCTGCTCACATTTTATCAAAATAGAAAGGAGCAGAGATCTATATCTGTTGATTATTCTGTAAAGAACAAACTCTGGAAATCTAAATGTTGGACATCTACATGTACTACACACATTTGATTGTCATTTGATTGTTGGAAAATGCATGTGTTATCTATTATTTTGCAATGTTTTTTCTGCCGCAAGATGACAGAATTTAATATTGGAGTCCAATTCGGTGAAACTTGGCTTAAAATCTGTTTGGAATGGAATAGTCCAGATTCCTCCTGGTGATTATACTCTACGACAATCAAACACTTGTATTAAATTAAATGCTTTTAAATGCTTATAATAATTGAGCCACATAATACAGAGGTGAAAAGGCAATTCTGCGGTTTACTTTTGTGCAAGAAGCTTTTTCAATAGATTATTCTTAACCCAAACTTTCATCCACATAATATTTTCACTAAGATTTCTGAGCAAAATTGTAATCGAAAAATCATTTTTATTTCAACAGAAAATCTTCCTAATCACTCCATTTTTGATATGATTTTACAAGGCATTGAGGCACTACATGATAGTAACCACAGATAGACTGTTCTGAGAAGGGAGATACTGTGGATAAGGCGCCTCCAGACATGCCAGATCATTCAACCCAATAGTCTGAACATCAAAGAAGGAAATAACTACATGTAGTTATATTTTCTCTTTACCTTAGAACTCTTTTATACCACAGATTTCCCCCTTTTAAGTCTGTCATTACAAACTAATTACATCATACTTTTCTCTCTTTTCCCACTCTTTTATTTAAACACAAGCCCTTAAAAAATATATATATAATCCGCCCTTATAAAAAAAAAGTCAACACAATGGGTTTTTTGTAATGGTGGGCAAAACAAAATTAAGCACAAAAATGGACCAAATGGCTTAAATTTGGGCAACTGTCCTTTTCCCGCCATAGTACTTTTTTCAGGTTCATCCCCCCCCCCCCCCCATTACCAAGTATAAGCCTTGTTACGAGCCTGGTTAAACCAGCCCCTTCCCTCTACCCCCCCCCCCCCCCCCCCATCTACTTCTTCTTTGTATTCTGCCTCTCTCTTTTCACTTCTTTCCACTAGACTACTTCTGTTTATGTGTGCTGAATAGCCTTCCAGAAAGACTCTACTGCAGTCAAACATCAGGCCTTTCATTATTTGTTTGCATTTTTCAACAAAATATACATAAAAGGGTGATTGCCGCTGATTTTAGATGAGAGATGAGGAATTGGAACAAGACGATTTGAGAGTCAACCGTGCAGATAATTACACAGAAGGAGAAAGGGGCGGGATGGCTTTGCTTTTTCCTGGGTTTTCCACCTGATGAGAGGAGAATTTGCATCCAGATGACTAGTTAAGAAGCCAAGTCAAGTATTGTCAAGTAAGTGAATTAAACGAATGATGCAGCACAGTTCCCTTTCAACATGTTCAAGAGAGACATCTTTATCCCAAAACTAGATTGTTTTGTATCATACATGTGGAGGATTTGACATGAGAACACATTTTTGAAAGAACCAACTTTGTGTATAGGTCAAAGGTTGGCAAGCACAAAGTGCACACATATATACAAAATGTAGAGTGTAGGCATTTAGTTTTGATTAATTAACTTAACAAATATAAGGTACAAGGTGTATGGGAAATTTAGAGCAATGTCCATTCTCACATACAGAACTAACCACAGATGAGAAGGTGTAACTAAACACTCATTAAATGGACACATCAATACTAGCCTGTAGTTTTTAACATTCATGGTCCGAGTGTGGAAAAAAAACACAACAAAAAGAACAAATTCCATGTTTTTGACATTCACATGAACTGAGAAGAACTTTTCAAGCTGCTAACTTTGATTTGTCTCACAATGTCATTTAGTCAGACATGGTCAACTGCATCTACTCAAATACAGTATTTGTATTTAAAGTATAAAAATAACACAATTGAGAGAGATTAACGCCTGGTTCAGACAGGCGCTCTAGAGTCGCGCCGAACAAAATAGATTAGGAGCGACTCTAGGTCGACCCAAATAAGTGTTGGTTTCGGACAGGCGAACTTAACAAAACATTTACATGAAACCAAGGCGCTCCAGAGTCGTTTCGAACGACTGCAACAGTCGATCTTTCGACTTCTAGCGCGTCCTGTCGCTCCTAACTGTTTGAGGCGTTGAACTTTTCATGTATTTTTGGTTCGGCGCGACTCCAGAGCGCCTGTCTGAACCGGGTGTTTGTCCGTCCAAATGCAGTTTTTTAACTAGCGACACTAGGATGAAAATACTTGATACTTTCTGCCTAAATGTTTGAGATGCAAAATGAACAAGTCCCCCTTTAAATCAACCTCCAACACCCAAGTGTGTGTATGCCTGCTAACGTGGACCTCATACCGTCCCTCTTTTGTTTTATACACTTTTTTGCAACAGCTCCCATTGGTTTTGTACACGATCTCCAACCGTGGACCTTTCCCAAACCATGCACTTATTGTCCTCTTTTGTTATAGGTCCCCGGTTTGAATGTGTATACCTACTCACACACCCACACACACTGCTGTCTTATCTGGATACACCATCTTGTATAGTTTGGCAATGACCCCCAAGATGCGCTCATCCCACATTGCAGATCACGTTTGCCAAATTATCAATTCCGAAATAGCCTACAGCAAAACTGGACAAAGATAGAAAGCCGCTATGGAAACTCGCCAAGGAAGGGAGGGGGGGAAAACTAAATAAATGAATAGAAAACAAGGTACAGGAATAAAGGCTGGAGGTTAGGGCTGCCTTTTAAGAACTGGAAGGGAAATGACTGAATAAATAACGGTGAATGAGTTTGATAGATGAAGGATTTTGAAGTAAAAGCCAAGAGGTATCTTGGATGTAGAAGCCTATCACTCAGTGGCTGATGCAGGATAGGGCAATGCAAGTGGAAACCACAGGGAGGACAAGCTTAATCTCTGGGGTAAAGGCAACACTCTATGGGATGTTCCTCAGGGTCCTCTTTCTTCATGTTGCATGTCTTTGACAATGTTAAGTTCAAATAATGATCAGTCAATGCGTTAAAACTTGAGTAGAATTTGGAAGCCATATATCTAAAATTGTGACTAGTTGTTTTATGTTCCTGTTCGGTCATACATGTAGGATGTAAACATGTAGTATTTACAGGCGCGGATCCGGGGGGGGGGGGGGGGGGGGGGGGGCACGTGCCCCCCGGGTAAAATTTGAAGAAAAAAATAATAATAATAATATTTTTGTTTGTTTAACTATCTGCCTGCTTAATTAGCCTCAAGTGTGTGTGGTGTCTTTTCCCCCAGCGGCAGGAGGGATTTCTTTTTTATCCTATTCCTACCAATTGTTTCTTTCTGCCAAAATGAATCTTTCATGATATGTCACTTATAATTTGCACGATTACATGCCAATTTGTCCTGGGTAATATATATTTTATGCCGTTCCGGCATTCACTATAACTGACTAAGCTTGAACTATATTTTTTGAGTGAATATGCATGCAACCAGATATTGCAGCGACCAGATCGAAATGCAAGATTTGTGGGATTAACATTTTCTTTGAGTAAAATTAGAAGATTGGTATGGATATAAAAGAAGAGCTTAAAAAGTGTTTCTATTTCTCGGTTTCAGGCACACAGAGGCTTGATTTTTCACCTCTCAAATTGCCAAAAGCTCAGAGCTTCTGAGGGCTTCGCCCCCTGGACCCCCACCGGTGCCACCCCTGTACAACCAGGCCTCAAACTTCCCGGCGGCCACGATGCCCTTGTTACTGGCCGTGGTGCCCCTCCAAAAATCACCTTCTTCAAGGCCATAATGGCTGTGCCCTTTTTAATAGAAGTAAAATACATTATCAGTGTTGTTTAGAAGCACCAGCTGTCGTGATTTTTCGGAATGTTTTTTACACAGTTGTCAATGATTACGAAAAAGCAAACTTTTCTA
>JAUELU010000026.1:2008654-2026447 GCA_032357145.1 Evasterias troschelii | reverse complement strand
GTAAGTTTGATGTAAATCTGTGATCAAAAGTATATTTTACAAGTTTTTTTCTTACCAATTCTGTAACCTCCCTTTAACTGAATGGTGATGAAGCTGTTAACTAGAGTCTTATGTAGTTAGAATTTTTACAGTGGTCATTTGCAGTCTTGTGCCATTTAAAGAATTCTTTGCAAGACGGAAGTTTTTTGATTGTTCAAGTAATGAAGGAGCTGAAGTCCGAGACATTGGAGTGAAATCATTTAACCATTTCATGATTTTGTATTTATGTATTTCTCTTTATAGATTGCAAGTTGTCTTCTACGCCACCAATGCGACATCCCATACAGCAATACCAGGCCCCACTGTGGTCAAAATATTGACCAAGAAGAAACTTTCCAGCGAGACGGACCTTCTAAAGTTTAGGGTTCTTGAAGTAGACACCATGAGTAAGAAATAGTAGTCATAATAGACCAATCCATTCAGCCTCTGCCACCATGAGTAACTGCGCTAGCTGTAACCCTTAGAACTTCTGCACAACTTCACATAATCATTTACACACTGAACAGGGCAGGGAAAAAGTCACTGGATTAATGCAACATATAGAAATCATAACTTTTGTTGTGATTATTTTGTTGAGTTTTTCCAGTTTTTTTTAATTTTGTAGTGGATAAAATTGTCTTTCTAATGATTTGCACATTTCTTTATTTGCTTTTGCTAAATTGAAGCCTTGAGGTTGTAAATATAATGACGTATCAATTAAAAGTTTTAAAAAATTGAAATATACATGTATATGGTTAGACGTTGGTTGCGCAGACGTGTTTGTACACAACTTTTTTTTATCTGTACCATCGTTTCAACAAAAAAAATATTGCAAAGTGGTTGAAATAACTCATTCAAATTTCATATCCAGACAGTTAAAATAAGACCAACTTCGAACACAATTGTCAACAAAAATACAGCATTTCCAACAGAAGTTCATCAGTGTGACTGTCACCAATTATTACAGCTTAACAAAGTATGCTGTCAGATTTCAATCCACAATTTATTGTTGTGATTATTTCAAATCTAGTTGTGTATTGAAGATTTAATGCTTTTCTTGGTGGACGTTGGATATGGGATTTCCATTTATAGTGAGTCTCTCTAACTCTTGACTTTCTCTATGTCCTTCATCTAGTCTGTCAGAGGAACTGTTCCAACCATGGTGTTTGTAACCCTTATACTAAGCTGTGTATCTGTGAAAGTTTCTGGATGGAGAATTACTTCAGGACATGGCTCGGAGACGGTCAGAGTAATTGTGGTGAGTAATCCAATGACGTTAAGTGTAGGTGAAACCGGTTGTCAGGTACTGAATTACAATGATTCGGAGTTTAACATGTAAAACAAACATTACTCCTGAACTACACAAGAAACATAATTTCAAAAGGTCTTGGAAAAAAATCCAGCTTACTCTAAAATAAAACAAAATTTAAGCAAAACTAATGCACTTTATTCCCTCTGCTGTTTTTCAGACTGGAGCATTTTATACGTGATTATAGCAGTGTGTTTCGTAGCTATTGGAGTAGGTGGTCTCTGCTGGCTCTGTATTTGTTGTATAAAAAGGTAAGTCACCTCTGCACTAAATGCAGCCAATTTTTATCAAATTTTTATCAAAAAGGTTTCAACTGAAAGTTTGGCTTATTACTGAGCAGAATAATGTGAAAATTGGGTTTTTGTTAATTACTTTGCTTTCATAAACAAAACCAATGGGGACATTGCTAAAAAAAAGTCCAAACAAAGAGGTGTCTTCGTTGTACACCATTTACAATAGTGTGTGCTATCGTTATCGAAGCGTTACATCAAGAAGTACTTGGCATATCAACTCAAAACTTAGGGTGTGAATTGGTATTGGGATCTCCCTGAAGCCTATTGTTTTTTGACCTCTTGGGTCAAAGGACAAGGTAATTACGGCTAAAACAAAGAAATGTCATCCGAGTGATAGCTTGAGAAGGACTGGCATATCTACTCCAAACTTCATTATCATAAACTATATTCTTTACTTGCACTTGTCTGTACTTTTCTTGTTTGCAACAACTCAAAGAATAAGGGCATTTGCGTTTGTCAACATTGATTGATTTAATTTCAATGTCTGGATATTTCTGATGGAAGAAGAAAACCTAGTTTTGGAAATTAATATTAAATGACTATTCATCCTGTTATTTCCATTTGGTTGTTTGAATAGGAGACGGAAGAAGGTGAAGAGGAGGCGGAGATATAATCTTCTGTCTCAGGATCTGGATGGACATGAGTCCATGGAGATGTTACCAAAGAAAGCAAATGGTGAGACCGCTGATTCATAGTATTTTAGAGCAGGGATAGTTTACTTTTTATATTGGGCAGTTTGTTTGGTGTTGTAGATTATTGTCCAATAATTGTTAGGGACTGGTTATGTTACAAACACTTGATTAGTTTATAGAATCCTGTCCACTGAAATATTTGTGTGGGGTTGTTGGGGGTGTTTTTTTTTTTTTTTTTTTTTTTTGGGGGGGGGGGGGAGAAGTAACTTTGCTTTGTTTTAAACCTGACAGACAGTGTTATGTTACCTTGGTAAGCAAGAATAGTTGAATCGAACTAGGGCAAATGCTGTCAGTAATGTTGTGGCAGCCTTGGGGATGCCACTATTATTAAGTGTTCACTAACATAGATCCATGTTACAAAATTTATATTACTTTTCATTTACACATTGTCAGAGCATCTATCTGAGATGACAAAGAACAACAATGGTGAGGGATTCTATTTCCTACCGTGGCTTTTTGTGGTTCTGTGTGCATTTTGGTCAACCATTTCCACACCTCAATCCTTACTACACATACACGACTTACTGGTGCTGAATACCATGTGAAGCTGCATGGGATTTTAGGTCCTGTGTAATTATATGGCCTTCACAAAGTGTCATAAGGCAATGTATTGAAGCCTGTACATGAAGTGAGGGTACATCATTTTCCTTCTAAGTGCATGTATGTATGTATGTGGGCTTAGGGATGGCCATTATGGGGTCTTTAAAACATTAGAACAACAGACCCCAACAAAGTTTGTCTTTGTTCAACTTGGACCTCAAAGGGGAATTCTTTAGAAAAAGGGAGTAATGGAACAACAATAGGCAGGAGCCCACAGATCTGTAAGGTTGTGTGCTGATGTTTGGCAATCATAATACTTCCTGTCTCCTAGAAACACCAATGAGGAATCCATTGGCATTATAAGGGTTTCTTATCTCAACATTGGTTCTACTTTTATCCAATGTAAATGCACTGAAAGATTTGTGCATAACTACTAAGTCGTTTATGTGTAGATAGGGTATTATATAATACTGTTGCACATTTGTTGTCTTTGTGTTGCACTTGTGTTGGTTGACTGATATTAGTGTACTGTTCTAGTGTAATATTCCCTCCATGCTGGACCAGTCAAATGGCCCTTTTCAGAAGTATTGACTGAGTCTCAGGGCATGAGTGGGTTCCCATGCCCTGGATGGTACACAAAGCAGTATTGACTGAGTCTCAGGGCATGAGTGAGTTCCCATGCCCTGGATGGTACACAAAGCAGTATTGACTGAGTCTTAGGGCATGAGTGGGTTCCCATGCCCTGGATGGTACACAAAGCAGTATTGACTGAGTCTCAGGGCATGAGTGGGTTCCCATGCCCTGGATGGAACACAAAGCAGTATTGACTGAGTCTCAGGGCATGAGTGGGTTCACATGTCCTTGATGGTACACAAAGCAGTATTGACTGAGACTCAGGGCATGAGTGGGTTCCCATGCCCTGGATGGTACACAAAGCAGTATTGACCGAGTCTCAGGGCATGAGTGAGTTCCCATGCCCTGGATTGTACACAAAGCAGTATTGACTGAGTCTCAGGGCATGAGTGGGTTCCCATGCCCTGGATGGTACACAATGCAGTATTGACTGAGTCTCAGGGCATGAGTGGGTTCACATGCCCTGGATGGTACACAAAGCAGTATTGACTGAGTCTCAGGGCATGAGTGGGTTCCCATGCCCTTGATGGTACACAAAGCAGTATTGACTTAAGTCTCAGGGCATGAGTGGGTTCCCATGCCCTGGATGGTACACAAAGCAGTATTGACGGAGTCTCAGGGCATGAGTGGGTTCCCATGCCCTTGATGGTACACAAAGCAGTATTGACTGAGTCTCAGGGCATGAGTGGGTTCACATGCCCTTGATGGTACACAAAGCAGTATTGACTGAGTCTCAGGGCATGAGTGGGTTCCCACGCCCTGGATGGTACACAGAGCAGTATTGACTGAGTCTCAGGGCATGAGTGAGTTCCCATGCCCTGGATGGTACACAAAGCAGTATTGACTGAGTCTTAGGGCATGAGTGGGTTCCCATGCCCTTGATGGTACACAAAGCAGTATTGACTGAGTCTCAGGGCATGAGTGGGTTCACATGCCCTTGATGGTACACAAAGCAGTATTGACTGAGTCTCAGGGCATGAGTGGGTTCCCATGCCCTGTATGGTACACAAAGCAGTATTGACTGAGTCTCAGGGCATGAGTGGGTTCCCATGCCCTGGATGGTACACAAAGCAGTATGAGGTAGTGTTTCCTGGTAGTTGTTAGTCATCCTGCCAGTATTGAAGCGTAGTTTGGGTACATCAGATGAAAACAAGAAACACGTGACGATATGTCACGTAGCTTCCGAACTATGCCCTCATTGTTGAACCCCAGGTGTTGAACCCCAGGTGTTGAACAAGTCAGTTGTGATAAGTGAACTGTAGCCATGTACATGTATGATACAGTGATTTGTATATTGTTATGGTTATTGGCTGCAGCAGTGATGTTAAGAGATCGGCAAATGTAGTGAACTATCCATAACTGAAGACTGCAATGTATACATGTACAAGGCCTGTGTGTGATGTCTGATATTGTTGTAGCCAGTTTGGTATCTTTTTCACCAAGTTTTTGTATATATAGTTAAAATGTAATAGAGTGTAAGGCATGGCTTGCTGTTTAACCAGCTAACACAGACCATAACTCATGCTTTGATATGTTATTTTAACTAACTTTTTTGTTAATAAGTTGTAATAAATTGTTACTCCATACCTGATCCCAGTAGAAATGTTTGTGTATAAAAATAGGTTTAAACCAATGAAGGGCAATAGCAATGATATAGCATTTTTGTTGGCATACCGGTTCTGTTAAGTAAATTTGAGAGTTTAATTGGTCTTTGAAAATCGGCTAATTGTAGAGATCTATGTCTCAGTCTTACTCTAGATACCATGAGGTCCTCATAGTCATCAGTTATCTTGGTCTCAGTCCAATAAGGTTTAGGTCTCTATGTGTAGCTGGACTTCAACTATAAAATGAATGTGTGTTTATGTCATATTAATACATACCATAGATTGTGCATTAAACTAATGAGAAGCTAATGATGATAATGAGAGAGCTACTATCATTGTGCATGCTGGAGATGACTGGCTCTATAATGCCTCATTACATCATGATTAATAACAGACCTTTATCATGTCATTTGTGACCTGTGCGCAACAGCCATCATGTGTAACCTAAATCATCCTGTTAAACTGTGGGATTCACTGGTTCTCCAAAATGTTAGTACAAGTAAATGGGTTAGCCTTGTATAGTTTAAAAAGAAAAGTGGCTATCCTGCCTGATTAATAATCATGAATACGAATGGCAGGTTGACAAGATGGCTGCACAATGATAAAGGTCTATTAATAGCCCTTTGTAATAAAGACATACTAATGGTATCTTGGTTCCTGTCTCTTGTTTCCCTCTTCTTGTGCTTTGAATCTTACAATGTCATCCATTTCTCCCCATCCTCCTCCTTGTTCTACCGCTGTGTCATCCCAAATCACCAACTCATTGTGGGTCTCTCTTGATCCAATGACAATTTTGTCCCATCACCAATCATTTTTCCCCTTTCATCATCCATGTGATGTTTATTCTTCTACTCAAAACCAATCTATATTACCCTCAAACAAACACTTGTGTAACATCCTTACTGCTGTGTTGTTACCTTACCCATCATCCTCCATGATGTATCCACTTTCCTCTTTTTTACCCTGCTACCTTTTGCTATCTCTTCTTATCTTTTCCATGGTCGAGAATATAACACCTCTCCTATCTTCTCAACACTCCATGAATGTGTCATCCGTTCTCCATCCCTGTCCTTCCCTAACCATTTCATTCTACTCTTATCTTCATCTTTCTTCTCCATGGTGTCTGATCTGCTTAACCTATTCCAGGTAGTGTCCTTGATAAACTGACTGACAAAGGCTCTTTCCAAGGTGATGGTTTTTCTTTTTCTTCTTTAATTTATTTCTGTTGTTTGATTTGATTTTTTTTTACCATGTTGTTGTTGTTGTTGAGGCCTTCCTTCCTTAGACTCTAGTGGCAATCCCAATCCTTACAAATACAATGTGTATTAAATTTGTTCATAAATATTCAACTTCAAAATGACATGTAGTTGTTAAAGGATTTCACTACAACTTGCTCAAGAATATTTGGGTCGTAAGATGAGCAGAGCAACCCTATTCACATTTGAAACCAGCAGAAGTATTCATGGGTCATATTCATAATAGTGTGTTGTATAGCAAATGGTCTTTTGCCAGCTGCACAAAAGAAAACCAAGTTATATAAAAGCCATTGTGATAGTTTGTTGGAGTCATCTTGAGTCTAATAAAGTCTAAACACCCAGATCAGCGGTGTCTGGTAATGGTGGTATGCCTGAGCCCATTCTAAACAGTATGAGTTTGACTATGTGTTTGTGAGTCAAGCAGAAACAAGTGAATCCTTTTTTTATTTCACAGTACATAATTTACATTGTTGTGTTGCTCATTTGTTTTTATGTTAACGTACCATTCTCCATGCTTCTCCAAAGTATGTTACTATCTGCAACCTTTGCAATGCATTTACATCATCATTTTTATTTATTATCTAATTTAACTAAATTAACGCATCAAGGCATCAATATATAACTTTAGCTTCAAGGTACTTGAGCCCAATTTTATGTCGGAGTTCTACTCCTACAGCCGATAGAACGATGCGCTTAACAATGCATTATAAATGCAGTATTATTTTGCTATGTTAGAACCACAAGATTAAGCTGTGATGACAACATGGTTCCACAGAAATAGAAAACTTTTATTTCCTTTTATTGAAGTGTTTCTGCAAATACCACAAAAGTGAATCAACATGATTGACATGCTTGTGCATTTATCTATATTAAATGAACAAGTGATTTATTTCATTTTCAAAGTTTTTTTCTAAAACACATTAATCCGGATTAACGTGCAACAGGTTCAATTTCCCACTGTGTCAATTTTTCTTGGTTAAACCCCAAAGTAATTGAAATTTACACAGTCAGTTTCCCTTGTAGTTTATTTCTTGATTGATATTAATTTGATACCTGTACCAAAGAAAATGTCCATCCCAATTGATTTCAAAGTTTGGTTTGCTTAATTGAAATAAACACATATGAATGTGTTTATCAAGATTGTGCCAATCTTATTTGATAAAATGCTCAGCTGTTGGTTGCATGGTGTCATTTATGAAAACCAGACAATTGCAATGAATTCCTTATTCCAAAAACCAATGCTCTATGGTTAATAACCTTGTCTAGTATTAGTAGGACCCATCAGTCAGTACTTCTGTTCCCCTGTATGGAACTATGGGTACTTATGGAGACTGTGACGTTGGGAACCATAATCAATGAATCACTTGTTATGCTGCCCGGATTGACAATCACAAGACCTATGCACAGCAAGAGTCTTGGCTAACTTGACTGAGATTGCCTCGGTGACAGCGACTTATTGGTCAAAACTATTAAAACATGCTGGTGTCGTGAGTGAGAGTGCATGCCTTGGAATTGAAAGACACGATCGATGCTCTGTTCATATTCTTTGTGCAAAACTTTCATGAGCAGAAAAAAATGATTAAACATCATCATACAACATAATTTGGGATGACAACTGTCCCAAACAATATCTTGAAGAAGTAGGTGGTTCGGAATAGAAGAATTGAGCCCTCTTGGTCTGTCTCAATGTGAATACATCCAACAAAATGGCTGGAAGTATCAATAATGTTAACAGACTACAAGTCTTTTTTACAATACCTTTGGTGATTTATTTGCAGGTAAGCAGAGTAGCAGTATCATGATATCAGAATCAGATGATGACAGTGATGAAGAAACAACACTATTTGACTCCAAGAAACGTCAGGGGAAAAACGGCAAAGCCAACGGATCTGTCCAGACAGTCCAGCCTCGCAAGAAGAGGCCCTTTCCTTTGATCAGCTCTAACAACAGAACTGAAAAATTGTAAACAAAATTTAAGCTAAAACAAAAAGTCTGTGGAATATTGGTCTTCGATGTGGTTGGTCACCAAATGCATTTTTTGTCTTGTCTCAAAAGTTTTGGAGATTTAAGGAAACAAATAAAATTACTTAGACTAATCAACAAACTACTGAGATTAATAATTTCTCATTGTTTGCAAAGAAAGAAACAACTCTTTTAGAACAGCTTTGATTATGTTCTCAGAAGTGAATTGATTTGTTATCGAATTTAACGCTTTCAAGAAAAACTTCATCAAAAGACTGAACTCTTCTTGTCATAAGTATTACATTAACTTGATGTTTACCTATCTAAAAGCTTGAAGTGGTATGAGTACAAGTTGTCCTTGGTACTGTATGCTTGAATAACTGAACCAAAGAAAATGTATTTATTTTTGCAGTGAACAAGCTTGAGTTACTGCTACCCTTCTTGTATTATCTAGGTAAACTATCTAAAGATCAAGACTCGTAAAAGAATTTGAGGAGCATGTGTCCTCACAAATTCTTGTTAGACTGTTCTGTCACATGTTCTTGAATAGCTTAATTTGGTTTTGAAACATTTACCAAACCAATGAGCCCAGGTAGCACCAAATTATCTGTAGCTGTTCACTGGTTGTGTCAAGTATTGATGGATTCAGTAACACATAACGAAGGCAAAATGGAACTTGGATAATGATACGTTTCCCAATGGGAATACGGCAATTGATAGAGTTTTAATTTATGGCTCTATCCAATGGTCCAACCTGTGCACCATTTAAAACAGCATTGTGAGAAGCGAATTGGTTAATTGTTTTCTAACAATCATGGCCTCCAATATTTTAAATATTCCAATTAACTTAATTTAATTATACACGTCTTTACAGAATGACAACAATTTATTGCAACAGTTCTCTTTTATATATATATATTGATTGTTGTAAATACTATTTACAAATTTATTTGAGTTGAAAGAAAATTTGAAATGTTTTGAGACACTAATATTTATTTTTCATATGGTTAGTAGTGCAGTGGAGAAGTAGAAGTATTTGTTCAAATCAATACTCAAGATTTGTTGGTGTAGGTTAAAGACTCTGGACACTATTGGTAATTGTCAAAGATCAGTCTTCTTACTTGGTGTATCCCAACGTAAGCATAAAATAACAAACCTGTGAAAATTTCAGCTCAACTGGTCGTTGAAGTTGCAAGATAATAATGAAAGAAAAAACACCCTTGTCGACCGAAGTTGTGTGCTTTCAGATGCTTGATTTCGTGACCTCAATTTCTAATTTTGAGATCTCGAAATCAAATACGTGGAAAATTACTTCTTTCTGGAAAACTACGTTATTTCAGAGGGAGCCGTTTCTCACAATGTTTTATACTATCAACAGCTCCCCATTCTGAGTAAGTTTTTATGCTAATAATTATTTTGAGTAATTACCAATAGTGTCCACTGCCTTTAAAGGTTTTATGTCAGTGTGTCAGTGTAACATAGCTGCTGGTTACTGTTTGCTATTCAACGTGAAGGGAAAATGCAAAATCAAACTAAAGCATGCAGTATTGTTAATCAGGGGTTTCTTATTGCAATTTAAAAATTTAGTTTGAGCAGTGAGTTTGTAACCAGTCACGTAACTTTGTTTCCCTAACACACTGAGTTGTCATATCAAGGTGGTACTTAAAAGTTTATTATGTTGAAACTAACCTTAAAGTGAGTGTTATTAATGTATTGTCTATGTTTGTTTGTATCACAGTCTTACTCACACAGCACAAGAATGTTAAATTTCTTTCTAAATATCAAACAAGTTATCTGGGGGAAACAACAATATTCAACTTCAGTTATTTATTTTCCTGTGTATATTTCTGGGCAAAACAGCTCAAAACAAAAACGAAAGTGTTGGAATCAAGACACGGTTGATAATTCATGCATCATGCAGGGATGCTTTGATTGCACACCAAGGTTGAAAAATATTTTAGTAATTAATTCACATTTTACAATTCAAAAATAATTATTGAAAGTTGCCATTTAAAGTGAGATTTTGAGCTTTTGCACAGCATATGTGAGAGTCAAATCCGCAGGTGCTACTCAAATTCCCAGTTTTATGGTAAAATGTTTGGTAAAATTTCAAAAGACTTTGGACATCTACAAATTGACTATGTTTTCATTTTGTATCTATTTTGCCATGTTTCTGAACATTGCAGTATTCTTCTACTTTGTTTCCTTCCCATTTTTTTAATAACAATTTTAAATAATAGAAAACTAAAAATACTGTTATGTATTCAAGTGCATATGTTTAATGTTAGTATTGGGTGGGTTTTTTCTTCTTTGTTTCCCCCCATTTTTTGTTTTTTTATAATTGAGATGTAGAAAAGTAGACCTGTGAACTAAACGTGAATTCTTTTTAATTGTATTAATTTTTCAAGTTGATTTTGTTTTGTTTTTTTCTTCCTCTTGTACTTTTTGTTTTTTACATTATTTGGGTTTGTTATAATCATTTGCAGTGTTTCAGAACATGAACTAGAAAGGTCTTTTGGAAATAGAGTTGAAAACTCAGTGTCATTTTGTTGTTTTAAGTTTTTAAAACATTATAACTATGGGTTTTTTAAAAGATTGACCAGAACAGTCCAAATTTAGAGCAACAATGTTCCTTCCATTTCTGAAGCTAATAGCTCTCTATGTTTGTTGTTTATAGATCCCTGTCATTACCCATAATTTGGACAACGTTTTCAGGAAATGCCAAAAATCTGCAATTTAATTTTTGTAGAAATTCTTGACATATTGGTACTTATTGCTGTCAACAATTGCAGCAAGTTTCAGGACCTAACTTGTTATAGTTTTGTTATTAATTAGCATGACCACAGAATCACTAGATTTGCCATTTTGTGATTTTCACAAGATGACAAATCTCAGTATCACGAAGTGATGAATCTTAGTATGCATAGGTTTCTACTCAGTATTCTTTGTGCATGTCTCTTTTTTGTTTTTCTTGGAGTGACAAATGTGTTTAGGAATAAATAACTCATCAAAACAGTTGCAAGATTGAAAACAAATTGATAGTTCTGTATGAGTGAAGAAGTCGACTTTATTTCAGAAGACAAAAATAGTAATCAATCTCCGGAACATCAGTTGGGAAAAATAGCTCAATTTAATCGTGGATTTCTGCAGACAAATTCTAGCTGAGGTGCAGATTTGTCACTTTGTTAACCAAGTGTATGAATAATCAGCAGTGGGATAAACCTTGTTAGTGCACATCTGCTGGTCCAATTTTTATTGCTCTGCTTATTGCCTAATTCTTTGCTTATGGTCACTATTCTCCAACAAATTTCTGCACTGACTACAATTCTTTGCTAAACTGTGAAATACGCTTATGGCACAGATTTGCTGCTGACAGTAGAACAGAGCTGCAAAATTTGGCCCTGCTAGTACTCAAAAGATTTGAAAACAATCAAGGAATAATTGAAATACAAAAAATTGCCAGGCATAGGAAATTCTTGTTAAACAAGAACGAGTTACTATGCCAAATGCAATGTGATGTATGATTTTGATTGACTCTACAGTTATTTTTGCTAAGCAAATTTCATTATGAGGCAATAGTGTCAGTCAAGCAGCTTTATAAGATGTGGCCATGAGACAGTAAGTCAAAAGGCCCCTGTATCTGAAGGAATTGCATGTAATGCTGTATTTGTGTGCTGTATTAGAATTGTGTTATTTAGTATTCCTTAAAGTAAACACATTTTGTCCAAGTAAACAATTTACATCAAATGATATTATCCACCAATCAAATGACAAGGATCTGTTAGATAGGGAAGTTACAACATTATTTCACCTAAACTTTGATTGCTTGAGTGAAAGACTATTGTAGTATTGCAGACTATATAGATGTTGACTGTCTGACATTTCAGACAAAACTTGAATTTGACGTTTGTTGATTGGCTATTGTTCCATTTTTCCATGAGCAACTCATTTGAGAATAGTTTTGCTCAGTGATTTGCTAAAATGGTAGCAAGGAGCCAAAACTCACATAATTAAAAATTGTTTACAGTCTCAACCTGTTGCAGATGCTATATAACTCTGATCAAGTAAGGAAGCGTTAAACCGATGGTGTTTTCTTCACAGAGAAATTATCGTCTCAGAGATTGATGACTAGCCACCTTGTTTGTAGAAGTAGACATTGTTACACCTTTAATATGACACTTTCTTTCAGTATGTTTCTGAACTTGTTTTATGTTTTCTCATTTTGCAAATTTGATTAAAAAGCTGACATTCTATTATTAAGGAAATAAAGTGCAAATATTTGAAATATTAGTCTCAAAAGAAAGTGCATGCAAATACTTATTCTTGTTGTCAAACTTGTGCTTTCAATAAAATTCTTGTTTGTGTTTTTATTGAGGTTTTTGTGTGTGAAAGATCTCTCTTTAGCCTTTTAAGAAATCATTCATTTATTAAAGTTATTTGTCTCCCTACATAATTATACCATCTCCATATACTTGAATTGGTCACTATACTTACAGTGCTCTAGCATGGGACCCATATAGAAGTCTGGACAGTCAGAACAGCTTATGGTCATGTTACTGAGGGCGTTACAGCGTTTCTTAATTGTCAGTCTTCATTTTCTTATTTTGAATGTCACGAGGCTGTTACCATTGATGGTATGAATAGCAGTTGTAACACAATTAAACAATTATGATTTCTCTAGAAATAAACTTAATGTGTTTTATTTATTTATTTTTGGCTTTCCACCAAGTTTAGGTTCTTCCATTTAGTTTTTCAATCATTTCCTTGGTTGGTTCATTTTTACAACCTGGGATTTTTATTGTGATTCCAAACAGAGTGAGTAGGCCCTAAATATTTTTACCGTAAACATTCATTGACAAGTATTATTCAAATAAGGTGAAGACTGGAACGAAGGTGAATAAATGGTTGTGTGGATCCCAAAAATCTCTTACACCAGCACGACCCTTTTTAAAGAAAGTCATCATTCCTAAAACAACATCAAATTGTTTCATTTTCCAAATGGTTAGGGCCTACTGAGGCTGTGAATGCATGATACAACATGCCTTCTATAGTTACTGATTGACAAATTTGACGAAAATAAGATGGAAACAACTGACCATGGAATAATTTATCATAATTTTTATAGACAAATTTCAGTCTGTAATTTTGTCTTCAATTTCATTAATTGATAATGAATCTGACCATTAGAGTGACATTTTAAAAGAAAACTGATGCATGTCTCCATTCCTTGGAACAGAGGCCAACATCAAAAAGGACTTCTATTAATGGCAGGAAACAGCTTTTCAGTGTGATCCTAGAAGCCATGTTCTCCCTTGTTAAGGGTACTGCTTGTATCTGGATGTGTTTCTGGTGACACTGGGAAATTGTGTGGTCCCCCCCGCCCCGCCCCTTTCCCGGTTCACGAACCATGCTTATTGCTGGCTCGTTTGCTATACGCAACCAAGTTTCGTAAACAACACGAAACAGCTAAGATTTATCAAACAGTCGTTGATATCCAAAGCACGGATTTTGCACGGTGTCGTCGATCGTGCGTGAGAGGCTAGTCTAGTCGATCGTGTTGTGCTTCTAATTCTGCTGTAGTAAGTGGTACGGAGAGAGATACAAGTCGAAATTATTGTGACCGTTGCGCCATGGAGTTGACAAGTTAGCAACTGTCCTTTCTCTATGATTTGACAAACTTCAATGGTAAGGAGTGTACTGTAAACATTTTGACATGTTGTAATTCCCAGCAAGATACAAATACCATAGAGGTTTACTAGCTTTGGAAACGCTAGCTTTTTGTGACTGGTCTGTGACCATGGATCGATAATTAATGATTGATTATTTGATAGAATGCCGAGAGTAGTTGCTATGATCTATTTCTATTTCTACCTCCATGATGCTCCATCCATGGTCATTGAGGAAGGAAATAGACCATGGATGATCGTACCCTCCATCAGTTCCATGCTCCAACCGAACTATCTATCCTCCTTATTCCAACTTGAATAAAAAGTTGTCAACACCACTTGAGTAAGTGACCACTGCAGCTTCACACGAAGTTTTTGCATTTATGATTTGGTCATGGAATTGACGATTTAAAATAAAAATTGTCGCAGACTTGTCAATGTCATTTATAATAGTGTTGAAAGGTGTTTGTTTTGAAAAAAAATAAATAAAACAAATAAATAAGCTATACTGTAGGGGGCCTACTACTAGTAGCCTACTAGTAATTTTCTAGCTAGTTAATTTTTCTAAATGAACAGTTGTCAACTCATCAAGATTTACTCCTCCAACTGTTGACCCCATTAAAAAACACTACAATGTCTACTTATTAAAATTGTATCCACAGTTGGCCATGTGTAAACACCTACTTCAGAGCTACCTGGATACACCAGGGCAGTAAACTGTATGTAATGGCCGTCAAAGCTCAAGAGGTCAAGAAAGTGCTTGTATAGTGAACAAAGTCACACTTCACCCTGTAAACTTTGACATGACATGGTACAACTACAATAGTTGCGATATCATAATCCACCATCCTCACGACTGTCGGAGAACGGAGGGTTACGAGACAACTAACGCAACGTAACTCCATATTTGCAATATTGACCATTTTTGACAGACTATATAGGTCTAGTCACCAGATTTGCAAAATTTTTACCACTTTCGAAAATCATGACGCAAATTCTAAGAACACGTATTTGATCTTCAATGTCTAATGAATCTGTCGGGAGGATGGTAGGTTACGATTATTGCAACTATTGTTACAACTGCTTGAATTTACACTTATTGGAACTTTTGAGGGTTCAGATTTTATTTCACTAATTTGTATCCAGCGACCAGCATATTTTGTGGCTAGATTCAAGCTCTGGTGTTTCAGTGTCAGAGTGTGGATTGGAGGTCAGGTCACGGCTTTACAAAGAAATTCCTCATCAGAATACACTGCTCTGTCGTTCCAGACCGGATGTTAAGCCCATTACCAAAAGAACCAAGCACATTTAATGTATTGGAAATAGTTTGACCTGGTGTCTGTGGCATGGTTTGCAGCAGATTGTGCCAAATCACCTTGCAAATATGTTTACAAGGTGCCATGAAAAAATGTTTGTAAATTATGGGTCTCATAATCAAACATAACTTAGCATACTGTGTAAAAATAATGTTTGCTTTGATGCCTATTGGGTGTGATAAAGCGTTATGATATTAGACTGCAAAGTGTATGTGGTGACCATGGATACGAATGAAGTGGCCATCAGAAGTCCAGGGATCAAGTGCTTGTATTGTGGCCACTCTACATCTCTCAACCAGTTGACAAAGCTTACTGTGAGGATTGTCAAGGACTCTTCAGTTTTGTTTGGTGATGTCATCTAGTGGTGGACATGTTGGAAGTAAGGAACATTGTACAATGTATCTTTCTGCTGTTTGTGTATTTGGATTATCCCAAGGAGTTCCCCAACCCTAAGCTTCTGTGTACAGTGTACATTGGACAATAGAATCTTCAGGAAAAGTATTGCTTGGCACAATGGACAACACATGCAAAAATGTGCATTTAAAACCAACAGTTGTTTCCAGTATTGGGACTGTATGGTAGTATGGTACATTGAAGTGTGTATGGGACGATGTGTCAGTCCATAGATTAATCCAGTCATTATTGTCAACATTCAATTTGTGGACATTGTGGTTGTTTGCAGACATTCCTAAGCTCACTCAGTTTTGAAACATACCGTTGGCTAACAACACTCAGAAAACCGACAACCAGTCAGTTAGGAGTGGAATGGATGCTTGTATTTGGTTGCACATGTTATTACGAATGTAGACAACTCATCCCTAACCGTTGGTAGGTACATGTATACAGTTGTGTTACGTACCTGATATAAATACTGTTTTTGTTAGTAATGTTGTCACTATAATGCTCCATGCGATATGTTGTATGTAGAGAACTGTACCACAACGCATCTTTTCTTTTACTAGGCCCTATTATTTGTATCAATTTATTTTAAGTAATTCTATAACTGTACTGGAAGTGACAGAAAGTTGACCCATTTTACAATGTGGAGTCTACCCTGTCCGCCATTTTGGAAGTCAAAATGTACACAAGGGCATTTTGCTGTACCCTGTGTATGACATCACTTTGAAGTAAGCATTAATTCATGCTGAAAACAAGAATGCATCCACAAAAAGTTCTGTTGCAAAAATATCTAAGAAAATCAAGTTAAAAAATACGTATGTAATTCAAAAACACTCATCATCAACAGAAAAGTGTCACACATGATAAATGTACACGATAGATGTGTAATGCAGTTGGACTACAAGGTAATAATAAGCCAGAAAACAACACAGAATGGCTTTGTGCAATTCATCCGCTATTCCTGCAATACACATTGAATTGTGGTTTTGATTTTACACTGATTGCACAGTCAATGTTTAATTAAAACCCCAATAATGTTTGAACAGCTTTTTTAATTAAGAAGCCGGAATGAACGTTATGTCAGTGAGAGTCCAGAGTGGTTGTATGATGTCCAATAAAGCTGAATCACCCAGAGTTAATTAGATCACTGTATGTTGACTGGTAACTAGGGAGTCATGGAATACCTTGTCATAATTGAACCATCAGTTGGATAGCAGTATATTTTTCAGGTCAGCGTTGGGATTATTTGTTAGTTCGTTAACAGACTGAGCATAGTAATCATAGGCTGAGTAACTGTTTGGGAATTTTCACACAGTCTTGTGGTAAGTCTTGTTTTAAATACAGGTGACTTTTTCAAGTTTCATTGAAAATCGTTCCGTAGATCTACATGTTTTTGTTCTTAAAACATACATGTGTATGTAAGACATTGCAGTTCGCAACCTACAGTGTATGTTTTGGATTTTTGGGGGTTGGGGTGGGGGCAAGTTCAATTTAAAGAAACTAGTTGGAGTGTTTTCAATTCTGCTTGCAACCATTTACAGAAGCATTGATTCAGGCCCATTCCAAAACTGTTTCTTTTTATAAGCCACAGAGAACGGACCGGCAGTATTAACTGTGTTTATTCACACTGCTGGTCTTACAAATCCCATGATTGATGTTCTAGCCTTATGGATGATCTGCCTTAAAGAAATGAACAAAAACTCTCATCAAGTCAAACCCTAAGTGCTACTATTTAAGTGTGCACTCAAGCTCCCATTTTTGGTGTGTTTCCAAACTGTTAACTCATTTAAACGATGTGTCTTCGCTCCGATACCTAATGACAAAAAGCTACTCAGTCTAAATCACCATTTGGTATTAGCTGTCAGTTATTGACTGAGCAGTTCACACGCACACACACCAGAAAGAATCAATACCGGCCTTTCAATTTAACGCTAACGGCAAAAAGAGACAAGATGAAAGAGAAAAAGCAACCAGCACTCTTTTCATTCATGTATTTGAGAGATATAAATAGTAGGGGCTTGGGAAGTACTGAAGGAACATCAGTGATGTTTGCAGTTTTCAACTGAACTTACAGTGTATCTAATACATGTGTACTGTGCAGACAT
>JAUELU010000026.1:1908785-1923888 GCA_032357145.1 Evasterias troschelii | reverse complement strand
ACACGATGTGGATTAAACAACGTTGTGTTCTTAGGACCAAGGACCCCCTGCTTATTTTGCTCGTGTGAAAAGGGCTAAAGTTTGCACCTTGTTAATGTTAGTATTGAAAGTAGGAGTGTCCAAACAAAACATGGTCTCAGGTTACATGGAGTAGGTATTTTCTTATGTGACTTCCAGAACGTAAATGGTTAAAACCAGATTCTTCATACTTTGTTGTCAAATAATAAAGTACATGCAACAGAATCATAATTGGTACCAAGGCTAAAGTCCCTTATTATTATTACATGTATTTTTATACAGATTAGTTATGAAAACATTTCTGATTTAACTTTTTCTGTTGATAAATCACAATTAAATAGGAGGAAGTTCCTGAACAATCAGTATCAGATACACGCAGGCGTCTGCCGCCACTAACTCGCAGCTTTGAGTACATATTATATTGTACATCATGTTCGTGTATCATGTACATATACATGTACTTACACTACAGTAATGTACACATGTGTATGTTCAGGACTAGTTGATTCTAATTCAATAACAGAAATATAATTGTGTTATGTAGAAAGGTTAAACGTGCTGTATGTACATGATGTATTCTTGTTTTACGTCTACGTTTACATTTTTGTGAGTGCAGTAGGAGACTTCTAAACAAACTGTGAAAGTGCCTCTGTGCTCTGTAATTTTGGGGAGCATGGAGTTATTGTTTTTTATTATATAGGGGCCTATATTTTTTTGAGAATATCATTGTCACAATGAAGTCCTAACTAAATAAAGCAAAGATGTAAGGCATGGCCGATAATCTGCCATGGTATCTGTAATCTAGGACTTGTCTCCCGGCCATACATGCTGAGTACAGTGATAAAAAATGTTGGCAGGGCAGTCTATCAATTTCTCATAAACCTTGTTTGTACAACTAAAGGACAAACATCTGGAATTGATTACACAATTGCCTGGAAAAAGAAAGATTTAAAGCTTGAATTCCAGTACCCTTTGTCCCTTTGTCCAGGGGGAAATGAAGCCAAGCCTGTGCACGCTACACAATGGATTGTCATGGGGTGTATTTATGCACTGGTTGGTTGACCACAACCAAAAGAGGACACTCCAGGTGTTTATTAACATCTACTGTATTTCATTTTGGAAAGTTTAGCAGAAAAAGTGATTTGTCATGAAGTTAAAGGAAGTAACATGACCAATATAGTTCCAGAGGAAGACCATGTCTAGTTTAATGCCAAAAACCATGGCCCAAGTCAAGAAAATTCACTGTATAGTGCACAGTAACCGTTTAGTTGAACAAATTGTTTGCCCTTCCATGAATCAAGTCCAAGGCCTGATTGAGCAACCAAGTGTTTTCCTGAGAGAGCTCATTACCGAGAAATTTAATAATAATAATTTGAAGAATAAGAATAGTGGCTTAAATTTGTTATTCGATGATGCTCATGGCACTCAAACAATATTACAATTTTTCCTGCGAGGTGTGTGGAGCTACGTTTTTGAAGTATGAAACCTTTTTCCTTTGAATGGCATCATAGTTGTTACATTCAAACCAGGAACACCGGGTCAAACCCCTTCTCTTTACGTTAAGTGCACTGGGTTCTTTTATTGTATTACACAACATACAGGAAGTACGGCTTTACGTCCATTCCGAATGATGAAGTAATTATTAAGTATCTTGCTTAAGAACATTAGTGTCACGACTGGGACTTGAACCCACTCTCTGCTGATCAGAAACACCAGAGCTTGAGTCCGGAGCTTTTATCCACTTGGCCATGACATGCCACACTCAATATTCTACATTGAAGTTTTGAGCTTGAAACTTGATATTTATGCGAGTATGAGTTAAATTTTAATCTCTCCTAAGTATTTAAAATTAAGTGTTTGTTTTTTTATATTAATTTGTATAATATGCATTTTTTGTCATTCCAGGAGGAGTGAAGCCCAAGTTTGATAACACCATCAGAATTAACAAGATTGGCGACAAAAAGGCAGTGTTTGAGACGGCACATGAAGACCCCATGTCAAGGCAGTCACTGGAAGTGTTTGATGCAGTCTGTCCAGTTGTAAGTCTACACCTATCCAAACTTGATCATTTGTTATCTTTCTTACTTGTTTTAATGAACAAGAAATGATTTAAAATCATCTTTTCATTCAGTTAGGCTGAATGATGAGTTTTGGGAGGGCTTGGATGAGGAAGTTCATCTACTAATCTACTGATTCATCTGACTTGTTTAATCCTCCTTTTAGATCCTAGCATCCTTGCGAACCAATGAATTAACCAGCCAAGCAGAGGAGTGTGTTGGTGTCTCCATCACCGCTGGAAGCCTTGTTGTCAAGACAGAGATTACGTTTAGTGAGGACACAACTGTGGATGCATCAGATGTAGAGGGTGCTATCAGAAGCAGCCTTGCTGGAAACACTTTGAGTGACAGCACCACATCTTTATCTGTAGACAAGAGAAGCATCAAGGTGGTCTCAACTGGTTCAGGTAACACACTCTCTCTCTCTTAGTCAGCGTTCTCCTGCAACAGTTGTCCGCTGGCTAAATGCTAGTTAAAACACAAGAGGACCAGTCAAAATTCTGTCCAGCTGGCTAGTTTAGTGTTGAAAAGCATCCCTATTTCATTTCAAATATGAACTACTCAAAAAGATGCTGGACTTGACTAGAAGAACAACAAGCAAACTTGTCCTGCTGGCTAGTCACTGAAGAAGTTAAGGGCTTTGTCCATAAATGTTGTGTTATGACACACCAGAGAACCTTGTACCTCCATGCTATAGTGTTGTGTGCACCTGCAATAGTTGAGCATTCAACAGTTTAGTATGTTAGGGTTTAGATACATGTGTGTACCACCCATTGCTGTTTCAAGTACTCATTGTAATACTTGACATTATTAGCTATTTTTGGTCAATACAGTATTTTTTCTCAGACACAGCATTACAGTATCTGGTTTAGAGGAATATATTCTGCAATACTGGTATAAAATACAGTGTCTGGTTTAGAATTGTACATTATGTGTAATGCAGAATGTACAATTCTAAACCAGACACTGTAACAGTAACAGTAACATTAGCGAGGTTTCGTTGGCGTACGGTTAGAGTGTACAACTACAATTAGCTATCCGTGCGCGTAACCACTCTGACGGTTGTGTGCAGGTTTCAATGACGACCCCGGTTACGTTTTCAAAACGTTTGTACAACGACACAAAACAAGTGACTAAATCAAATGCACACTGTTGCTGGTATACAGTGTCGCACTGTAGCATGCGTAGGCCTATGCGTATAGCATTAAAGTTGGCCGACTTGACTTTTTTAATCAGAGTTTTGGCATCCCACACATCTTGTCAAAACAGACAACCAAAACTAACACATCACCAAAGAAATCCAATCTTAAATGAATTATGGACCATACAGTATCTGCCTGTAGGTAAGTTTGGTTTTTTCTTTTCAAAAATAAGAGGAAATTGCTGACTTTTAGTAAGTTTTACTATTCCTTCCCACGTGTAGTGCCGCTGTTACTCGTGTAGAGAAAACCTTTACACTTAACAGATTGTGTAAAACGACACAAATGCGCAAAGAGTGATGATGTCGCAGCCACTAAAAGTTGTTGTTGCGCTAACTGTACGCCAATGAAACCTAACATTGTACATCTACATGTACATGACACCCGGTACATGAATAACTATTATTTCATACACTACATTACTCCCACAGAAGATGTTGATGTTGCGACTGATAAGCCCACAAAGAAACCAGGCAATCCCAAACCTAATGTAAGTAACGATCATCCATCATATTAGACTGGCTCTGTACTCGGGAAGCAGAGTCTTATTCACTGTGTGCAATAAAGACAACATCTACTGAAAGTGATACACTAAAAACAATTACAAACATTTGTAATTCCATCTTAATGGCAAAGTATACCTTTGGTTTTTTGAATCGCTCGATTGTTTTAATCGTGAAAAAATTTAGATATGTACAATAAACTAACCTGTGAAAATTTAATTTCAAAAGGTGGTAGCGTTTTTGAGGTCATCCGTAATTGGAATACACAATCTGAGAAACGTTTCATGAAGAAAAACGTTTCTCAGATTGAAATGTTTTTGAATCCTCTCTCTAAAACCACATTCCTTTGAAGGGAATTGTTTCTTAATTTTGTACATTATCAACTGCTCAGTGCCACCTCTTATCCAGATAGTTTTTATGGTCATTAATTTGGGGAGTAATAAGCAAAGATATACCATCCCTTTAAATTACAAACATTTGTAATTCCATCTCAAATTACAAACATTTGTAATTCCATCTCAAATTACATTAAATAGTGAAAGGTTTTATTTTAAAGAATCTTCTTGAAACAAGTTGCTATATTGAAATTGTTTAAAACTTACCACATATTAATATTGAATGCTCTTACGCATTGATATAATGGTGACATAATCAAGAATCAATTGACATTTTAATGTCTTGAATCTTATTGTCAAGTAAAGTAAGGCATACGTCTGGAAATTATAGTAATATTTGTGTATCTAAGAATCTTAGCCACAAACTGAGCAAAAAAAAACCTCTATACTTACTGACACTTTCAGTTTCGGAAACCTAAACACCTTGTTGGGTTTTTTACAGAAACTTCCGTCGAGTATTGGTTGTAAATGTTAGTTTTAATTGGTCATCTATACAAGTATTTGTTTCTATTTGTTAAAAGAAATGCCCATCACACATGGCTGATTACTTGTAGATTACCAATATGTTGGCTAAATATAAACCAATGAATTAATTGAAACCAACACTTGTAAATGTTCCATTTTTCTAGATTGATTATGCCTGACAAATTACTATAGACAATGTAAAAACGTTTGCCAGTTTTCATTCAACATTCCTAAAAACTAACAATGATTCCTTTTGTTGTAACAGAATTCTAAGCCTACCCCTGACATGATGCCCACATCAGTATCTCCTGATAACAATGGCTTAACTGACAATGAAATATTCTTTGATACATCACCCCCAATGAAGCCAGCCAAGACCACCACTATGTCCAATGTGGTTGGTAACAATGTACACAACACCAAACTGGAGGTCAAAGATAAGAAAGATAAACAGGACTTCTTTCAAATGGTTATTGGTAGTCCAGTACTCTTAGCAGGTGAGTGACTTTAGACCCATCCCCTAACCCCTCATCCAACCCTGTCTAATAACCATTATTATATCTATTCTGATCTCTGTTTAGTTCATAGACACAGACTCAATCCTTTCAAAATAACAAATTTCCGTTGCACAAAATCTTTTTTGAATTGATGCCATTCCCATACCGCTAAATCTATATTCAGGGATGCCAGTTTTCCAGCTATTGCCGGAATTCCGGCTTTTTCAAATTTTCCCCATATTTTTCCGGCGCTCAGTATTTCATCTGGCCGAGAAAATATATTTTATTGAAAACAGATTGTCCGGCGCTCGTTTGGAGCGACTCGTGTTTAATGATAATATGTTTTGAAAGCGCCCTCAAGCTTCGTACATGTGTTGTAAATGCCGGAAGTTTTGAGCGGAGGCTACACTTTTCTGTCGAATGTGTGCGTGGTACCATATGGTATGTTTCGATGTATTTTGTGTGTACATCCATACACGATCTTTTGGACTGTACATGAAATCGCTGTGAGATTTTTGTTTCGCGGACGATTGGCGTTACCATTGAGACATAAATGATGTTGAAAGAGAAGCTAATTTGCTGCTGCAAGTCACAAGAGGACAAGGAAAATTTAGATGATGTTTTTTTTTTTTTGCCAAATTTTAATTTCTGATTTGTTTTGTAAAAAAAAAAAAAATATTATTATTATTTTTTTTTGCCTTATATCATGTATATGCTTGGCAACAATAACGTACAACTACATTAATGTGAAATAGGCCTAGTTCTTTATGTTTTATTAAAAAAAATAGCTGTTATTTTTTTTATTTTTTTTTGGTCTGAGCGGGGGGGGGGGGGGGGGGTTGTAACCCCCTTTCCTCCTGCAGCGAATTTTGTTCAGGCTCTGAAGGAAAGAGTCACTGGCATCCGTGTATATTACAACTCATCCCTGTTCACACCTGTTAACTTCTCTATATATATTTCCCCTTCCTTACCTCCTTGAGATTCATCCCAATCTCAACCCTGTTTGATACACATTCCACTCGGTATTATCAAACTCATTGAACCTTATCATTATGTATTCATTCCAAATTTGCAAATATTTCTGAGGCAATTTGTGTTACTTAAAGGGACACGTTGCCTTGGATCGGCTGAGTTGGTCTAGCAAAAAGCGTTTGTAACCGTTTGTTATGAGATGCATATGGTTAGAAAGATGTTTTAAAAGTAGAATACAATTATCCACACAAATATGCCTCAAAATTGCGTGGTTTTCCTTTTCCTTTGCGAACTAGCACGGTCGGCCATTTAGTGGAGTCAAAAATTTGACTCCCATAAATGGCCGACCATGTTAGTTCACGATATAAAAGGAAAACCACACAATTTTGAGGCATATTTGTGGATCACTGTATTCTACTTTTAAAACATCTTTCTAACCATATGCATCTCATAACAAACGGTTACAAACGCTTTTTTATAGACCAACTCGTCCATTGCCAATCCAAGGCAATGTTTCCCTTTAAAGCCACAACCAGGTGTGTTTAATTCATTGCTGTGACACCAAACTACCCATGATTCCAAGCGAACCAGTTTGATGGAAGTCCAACAGTTGATATTGAGAGTTATGATAAAGGGGCAGACATTTTAGATAAGTTTGTAGCCAGAATTCCAAAGAAGATAAGACAAGAGTTATCAAAGTAAGTTTCTTTTTATCACTGCTGACTGAATACCCACCTTCCTGTTTTCTTCTTTTCAGCTTTGGTTGGTGCTGTCGTCTTAACCTTGATTACTATCGTCCTCATCACGATGTTCCTTATCTATCGTGTCAAGAAGAAGGATGAGGGAAGTTATTCACTGGATGAGCCTCACAAAGTCAAGGATCCCACAGCCTACTGGAAAGACACTAAGGAGTTCTATGCATAGAGTCCAAACTAAAAGCACCAGTATTTACAGCTTTGTTTGCTTTCTTTTTCTTCAGTTTCAGGAATTTACTTTTTGATGAGGGGTTGACATTGTTTGCTTTTCTCTGCTTTGGTGCTGGGCCCCAAACTGTTTTTAAAAAAGGTAAATGGGCTGTGAAATATATGGTGTTTTTGTACAAAAACTGCCGTAAATGACAACAAAAAATGTACATGTAGCTGGGGGAGATGTGTTTTGGTCTCATTCAATCTTAGATTTTGTTTGCCCCAAATTACTGATTGAATGTGGTGCTTTTTTTATGTGATAATTGAAAATGGAAGAGAAGAGTGAAAGTGTTGGGTTTGGTTTGAATTTGGGTCTTAGGTTGTTTTTAACAAGAGGTTAGGAAATGTGAGACTATGATTTCAACTGCTGGGAAATGTTTTTAATAGTAGGTGTTTTTCTATTCCTAGATCTAACCTTTTTTTGTTTTTCTCTTTTATCTTCTATCTCTCTTTCTCTCCTCTTCTTTTTCTTTCTTTTTTGTTTTGTTATTTTTGTTTCATTTGTTGTCTTTCTGTTCATGGTTTGAAATTATCATGTGTAGTAAATAGTTAAATAAATAAATAAACTCTTTCCAGTTGCTGGCTGGGCCAATGAAAAGCATCAATGATTTTTTATTTTTATTTAATGTTTTGAAGACGTCATGTGATGATCAGACAGGATTTGCACACTTTGACAGACTCAATGTAAATGTAGATTATTGATAGAGTAGTTGGACCTAAGATAAGTCAATTTTTGTATGATCAATGAAAAGATGTAGCATTTTCGCCGCAGTGTTGAACTTTGTAGATTTATATATAATATATTATGCTACACCTTTCAATGATAAACCATCTGGTATTTACGACCTACATCTCAGTATAGACCTTATGCATGTGATGTCACCGCCCGCCTACTGCAATTCAGTTTGTGATCAGCTACACATACTTTAGTATTGTGCCAATTGTTCAGAGTTCACTGATGTAGGCATTTCAGTTCCTAGTTAATGTATGCTGTGTTATGTTCATTTGGCGTGAGGCACCTTTGGAAGTCAAAGGGTTTCATGGACACAACTAAACCATTCTTAGAATTTCATTTAAAGCTTCCGATTCTGATTGATCTAATTCAGAATTCATGATTAAAGCAGAGATACACATGTTGGGACTTTTTGGAACAGATACTAAAAGTTTCTACTCAGAACTAGCAATAATAGTTCGATTTGTGAATCTTTATGTAAGTCAAATGTTAGGGACATCCCAATATTTGTTATAACAATCTTATTGTCTCTGACAAACTTGCATAAGGTCTATATGCTGCTAGTCACTTACAGAACAGTTTCAATTAAATTTGCTGAATATTAAACACCTTTTAACTCTTTAAACAGAGTAACTTTCACTTGAGATTTTTTGTAAACATTTCTGAAACTTTTCCCCTCATTTTAAGAAGTTTGTTAGACAGAATTCCTTATTCTCATAGGGCAATAATTTTTCAACACTTGTTTAAATGTTGTAATTTAAGTTTGTAAGGGCTGGGCATAGCATTGGGGAGATTTAATGTCAGTCTGGCTACCAAAACAAAGGTTTGCTATATTTTTGTGAGAATGGATAGTCATTTTTAAATTTAATTTTTGTTTTATTTACCTATTTATTTTTTACTCTAATTACATATGAGTTTGATATTTACCTCAATTGAACCCTCCTACTTTGGGTGCCATTTGCAGGATAGTTGACTGACCATTCAAATCTTGTGAGCTGTGTGTTTTCTGAATGGTGGAGTACTAACTCCATGGTCCATTCACCATACTTGACCTTTTCACACAAGATGCCAACAAATTCTTAAAATGTCTTCAGCAGACAGCCTTGTAGAGACTGATTTGTAACTTAGCTTGGGCATATTGACTGACAGTTTGTGTCAAATGTTGTCTTTGCTCAAGAGTTTTGATATTTTGTGAGAGTAGATCATGTTGAATGATCAGTCAGGAGGAGGGTCAAGGACTAGCTTGTCATAAACTGACGTATGTACATGTAGTTAGAGAGTGTGTGTGTGACTGTAAGTATTATCACTGTATGCGTCCTACTTCTTGAATAAACTTAGGGGCTGGTTACCAACCTAAAATATGACTTTTTCTTCTGCAAGGTAATATGGAAAATCATTGTTACCACAGATTTCTAGGGCTTTTTTGCCTTGGCTTCAATGCAGTCACAAGTTCTGTCTGACATTTTTATGCCATGTGTCAAGACTGTGTATGTATAAACAGACATTTTATATTGTGGGCTATCAAGTCTAAATAGCAAACCAAAGCTGAACCCTGGTGCTTTAATCAGTTGTTTTAATGATTCATGTTCATTGAATGAAACTAAACAGGCAATTTTCTGAAGCCCCTGGTGCTTATGTTTGTTGGTTGAATACCTACCAACAGAAGGAACAAACCAGGAACGTTGGGATCAATACATCATTATTGTTGAACATATACATGCACTAAAACTTGTGTATTATTTGAGTCAAGTTTATTTTGGACCTTAACAAATTCCCTGGTTCCTGTAACTGGTTTGAATAACCACTGTCTGAAGAAGAGAACCAGTGATTAAAGCATGAACCAACACAAATGAAATCCCAGCCTCTAGTTTGGCAGTCAGCCCCTAAGAAACAATAAACAGTGCCTGATGAGGATTTGTATGAAAGCTTCATTATTAATAATGTTAAAAAACGTTCCTTGAAATTTCTCATTGTATGGTCTCTGCAAACAATCGTGGTGCCAAAAAGTCTGCATTTTTACAATAAGATGTGTTTATTTTTGTCATGTTAGTTGCAATTAGACTGTCAATTCTTCCATGTTCTGCCCACCTTACTTTCTAGATGGTCCCGGAAGATGGGTACATGATGTCGTTAACAGCTAAATGAATGATGATGACAAGTTACAATGGTCATAATTGTGGTTGCACATTGGTAATACCCTTTACAGTCTATTAACTCTATTTCAACTTTGAAGGAAACTGAAAGGTCCGATACTTCAAAATAGTTCAACCTGGCTTAGTAAACTACATATTGTTAAATATGGTCAATAGAATGGATTACTCATCAATCTCTTCTAGCAGTCTGGCTTTGTACAATTTACCGTAATATGAAATAAACAACTATAGGCCTATACTTATGTAATACTAACATTCTTTGTATAGTTTTATGCGTTGCTTAGATATAACTGTGTATTTTTAATGACTAAATTATGTCCCAGTAGGAGAAACTACTAACTAACCTTGTAAACTAGTTTACATGTGATATACAATACGGTGGACTATACCAGGCTAGTGTCTTTGCTGTTCCAAGTTGTAAACTTGCACCTTATGAAATAATTAAGATTGTGAAGTTAAAAACAAAAACAGTATTGTTTAATTAATGAAGAGTGTGTAAGTTTCACTTGGACATTCATATTTAACCATTTGTGTAGAATATTTGTTTCCCTCGGCTGATTAATATTTAAGAAATAGTTGATAATTATGACATTTGTAATTAATAGTTTTGTCCGTTTTTTGGTCAGGCTCTCTTTGAGCTGGAGAAACTGCAGTTTTGATGTTAACAGTTTGCTAATTATGGGTGATGAAACATAATACATCAACAAGCTTGCTCAATTCAAATGATTTACAGATTTTCTATATTTTCATTTATTGTTTTTTACACATAATAAACAGGTCAAAGAATTTACTTGCAGGGAACGTAGAATTATGTACATAACACTGTCAATTGCATCTAGGAAAGTATTTTGAGCATTATGTTTTTTAAAGTAAGTTTTCATAGTGGTTTAAAATAAGTAATTACTTTCACGCTTAAAAACAGGTGTATTTATTAGTATTAGAAAGAAGCATAAAAGAAAACCCAATTCATTTGCAGTCCTTGGCAACACCATGGCAGTTCAATATTGTTGGTAACTAATAGTAATAGAATACAACATGTGTAGTACAATACTATTGGCACCAACCTTACACAGTGACCAGTCTAATATGCCGTTACCTAATGTGATTTTGTTTGCCATTGGATTGTAATCATTGGTTGATACCTTACCAGGGAGCCTCCTTGGCCCTCTGACTGCAACAGTAATACTTTGGAAGGGGGATATTAAATCAGGTTTTTAAAAACTGTAAACCCCAAATAGACAACAATAATTGCTAATAGTATAGATGAACATTGGATAAATTATTCAACCTTCAAGATACACAGTATTTTAACAAGTTTCTCAAGAGGTAGAAAATAACCGCGGTAACGTCATAAATGGTTACATGTAGTTATGACATTTCAAAATAACAGCTCACCATCTAAAAATGCTGCTTAATTTTTCTGTGTTGCGAATTTTTCAAACTACTTTGAGAAAATTGTTAAAATACATGTACACATTCTTACCTCAGTGATGAGGGTTGTTGTGTGGTGTAGACTCATTGACATAACAAAGTCATTAGTTATTATGTTTACTTGCTGCTGATCACCTTCAAAATGTCTGCTTACTTTATACTCAGCATCCTAGTATTAGCTTTGTACTGTATATACATTAGTCAGCGTGCATCAAGCCATTGACATACCTGTGTACTTGATCATTTTTATAACAAAAGATAAAATAAGTTTTGGGTTCTCTATTATTGTAAATGTACACAACTTCTTGCGCTTGGAAATAAAGATTTGCATCCATTAATCTAGCAATTTCTCAAATGGTGGAATGTGTGATGTGCTTTTAATCTTAGTTTGCTTATAAATCAGATCCAGTGAATGTAATTTTGAGACTCTGGAACATTGCTATTAAAAGCAAGCATGCTAATTTTCTTACTTTAATCTGACTTCTGTATTTTTCTCCCTCAGAAATATCAACAAAATCTTTTAACTAAATAAAATGTTCTTACTTTTTTAAAGGACTAAAACATGTCTGTAAAAGCCAGTTGCTTAAGAAGGGAAAGCCAACCATGACAATTTTTGTGAAGTTTCCAGAAAGTATTTGGTGAGTAGGCACACGGCATCAGACGATCAGACCTACTCCTAATAGAACAATCTCTTATCAGGAATACAAATCAGTTGACACCCTACGAATCAGTTTCAATTGCAACAAAACAATTTAATGGGCCTACGTCACGCACCAACGCAACGCCCCTAAGTAGGCTCTACTACTCTTTTCATCTGGCCTAGTTATTTCAACTGCTCGATGATTATGTTCCCAAATCTAATTATATCATATGCTAGCCAGTACAAGTACGCTGGAATAGTCTGGATGACACTTTTAAATCATTACCCACTCTATCTATCTTTACTAGAAAACTTTAAAACTCGTATTTTAAATACATCCTAAAATGCTTTATGTAATTATTATATATAATAGGGTTAATAACAATGGCCTTGATTACTGTCTTACACCCTTTCATGTGTTGTATTTTCATGTTGGTCTGTCTTTTGTCTGCCCGTCCATAGGCTAGGGTATAAGCTGTTGCTTCACCCCGGACCTAGATGTTGCCTTTTTGATATCTGTTCACTATTATATCTACTTGTAAAATATTAATGTTCATGTACTATCAGTTTAATTATGTAGTTTTTGGTACCATTCTTGTGATTTATGGCAGCATTGAAATAAACGTAGGGTTAGTTATTAAAAAACCAATACAATGCATAACAAGGAGTTTCAATAGAGGACGCTTCCAATAGAGGGCGCTGTATTATATTCTTTTGAAAACTGTTTTAAAGACCTTTCTTTTGCAACGTCACAGCCCGAGTTTTTGCCAACCCAGTTTGGAAAAGCATGGAAAGCCATAACTGCAAATCAAAAACAGATTGCTACAGTTTGAAGCAATGTTACACAAATATTCAAAAATAGTGTTTATTTTGTTGGAAACAAATCGTCCAATTATGTAAGGTATTTCAGTCCATGAATCTTTACAGAAAATGTTGAATTTTGTCACAATTTGTTTTAATACGATTGAATGTTTTGCTAACATTCGGCCGACCTTGCCAACCGGCGCACTTGGCTTATCAACAATGGAAAGGTCTATAAAGAATGCCAACGTTTAAAACATGCAATATTATTTCGTTGCAGTACGTTCTTCGTGACGTATAGGGAAGTTGACAAAGTTTCTTTGTTACAATACAAATACGTTATTATGGTCGGACCATACTTGCCTTGCGTCAAAGAGGGCGCGCTAAGCTGTAAACAGGCTATTTTCTTTCAGTAATACTGAAAGAAAATGTAAAAAACACCGTCTGGCTAACCATAGAGCGGGCCAACGAGGTATTTACACAACATCAAACACCGTCTGGATAACGAGGTATTTATACAACATCCACAAGTTTAATTAATAGGCATATAATTGTTTCGGGTTGATAATTTTAATGTTGCTATATGGTCAATGAGGAAGACTTCGTTGTGTCCAGACAAAATTGCTAACTAGTAGGCCCCATGCCTTTAGGTAAACACAAACAATTATGGATACTAGATCAAGTGTCTAGACTCAGTGTTGACTGGCGATGTTCGTTTTAACGTCGAAAATCGTGACCGAATTACTGGAGAAGAGTTATCCGTATCCACAGAGTCGTGTTCCATCACTGTCTGCGCCCTCTACTGAAACAAAAACTATAGCGTAGCCAATCAAGACATACTGATTTCAAAGGTGATAACAATAAATGTATAATGTATAAATTATTAATTCTTCGATAGTTAGCGAGGGTGCTGATCCGTATTTGATACTAAATCGTTGATATAAAGACACCTATGTTGTTTATAATAATGTTGGCTCGCAGAACCCTTCTCAATGTAAAGTCAAAGTCCTGCATACGGCACGCCTTCACCTGTAAGACAGGTGCCTGCCAATTTGGCTGATTGATCCTGTTGGCCAACCGAAGAGGGCGTCCTATTTTTTTTTCTTTACGCGGCCGTCACCAAGCAACCGGATACCTTTTCCCTAAGCAGGACAAGCACACCTTTCCGAAAGGTTAATAATAGTTTGCAAAGTTCTTTGTAATTATGCCCTCAGATGTCGTGGAGAGAATGGCAAGGTGCTGGAGGATAATTTGTCGGTTGGCCGGAACACACTATGAAGCAACATTGCCTTACGGCACAATAATAATATTGCTGCACAATGCCAAGTACAAACACATTGAGGCAAATCCAAACCAATTAGACCCAGTCCGTCCATTGTTGTTCCCAGTGTGTGTTGGAATGTTTCTATTATAATGTGTGCAGTTTCTATTTTAAGCAGTGGATTTTATTTTGACCCGCATACAACCTCTGATGGATGCAGGAGTCGTTATAAGTTCTTACTCAAATCAAACTTTATTTTCAAAACGAATATTGATAAATCGGCGCCATTTGTCTCGAACTAAGGATCGATCCCATGTTTGTTTGTAATTATTTTAACTGATACACAATCTAGCTGTTCTAAACGCCTGACCACAAATTGTTCATATTTGAACGAAGTAATCAACGAGGCCTCACAGTAGTTTGAGGATTTTCAAATGTTGTGCAACCACCAAAGACAAAATCAATTCATAAAATCAATGAATAACTAAATGATTAATAAACAAACCTCTTTACTCCAATGTTAACTTCACTTTGATCGCCTCTCCCTATCATTTTATTTGCAAGAATTTGAAAATTTCATAAGTGCAATCTGAAATTCTGACTCAATAAAAAAAGTGGTGGTCTACCCCCCCCCCCCCCCCCGAAAACAAACCCCCAACACCACAAAAACCAACAGCATAATATTAATACTAATAATATTAATAGGGCCTAGAAAAAACAAAAACTGTTCAACTATTTCATTTTTGAGTACAATGATAAAATCCCTCGTTCAAAAAGGTTCTAGATACAAAGGAATTTTAGTCTGCTTTGGAGCATTATAAAATGTCTATATACTTTTACTTGTAACATTGAGCCAAATAAGAATGGGGATTTTCACAATGAAACTGATCATCATGCCCACAAAGGTGGCACCCTTCACCGGCCCTCTGTGTGTCCATTCTCCCATTAGCAACGAGAGGTTCAGCCTCACTGCACCGTTGCTTGTTGTCATACTGAAGCCGTATCAGTAACAA
>JAUELU010000026.1:1766195-1784925 GCA_032357145.1 Evasterias troschelii | reverse complement strand
TATAGATCTGATGCACCTATGCCACTGATTGCACAAGTGCTTTTTAATTTACCATTTTGATGATCATGTCTATATAATAAAAGTACATGAGGTTGATGTTTATCAGCAATATTTGACAGATTTGAGCGGGAACTTTGTTATCATATCTGAAACTGAATTTTTTTGTATTTTGAGTTAGAAAGGAATTTTTTTTTCAGCCTGATGCACTACTACATTGCGCACACAATTAAGCCTAACAAGAAAGATAGTGTTCTGTACTGATTGGCTCAATACTACATCACGCCCAGCAAATTGTAACAGTTACAAGCGACTCAAAATGCACTGGTGATCACCAAAGAGACTGCACTAGCCGATGCTGCATGTGCACAAGGTCTATACTTGACCCACAGCAATTTTTGTACATGAATACATGTATAATGAATGATTCATATGATATTAAATATATATTGTGTTGTACGACTCCTTTGCCAGGTGTTCAGTGAGATTCTGGGTTCAGCCTACAGCCTGATGACAGACGTCTTTGGTAACTACGTCATCCAGAAGTTCTTTGAGTTTGGCACAACAGAGCAGAAGCAGGCTCTGGCTCAGCGTATTCGAGGTCACGTCCTACCATTGGCACTCCAGATGTATGGATGTAGAGTCATTCAGAAAGCACTGGAATCTATACCTCCTGAGCTTCAGGTAAGTGGAGGGTCAGCACTTGTTGTTAAGTTAAGGAGTGCAATGACTCTGCCAAGTTTTGTATTGTACAAAAGTTTAGATATTTAAACAGCAAACCTATTTTTAAACTGCTGTTTAGAGGTACGACAGTTGCAGTGAAATGTGCCATGGGGATACCAGGATTTTGATTTGACTTTTGTAAAGATGTGATGTCACAGGTGACATGGTTTGTACAAGACTTGAGTATTAAATGATTGACCTACAAACTTTCTTCTTTTTGACTGTGGCGTTATAGCTGGAAGTTGTCCAGGAGCTAGACGGTCACGTCCTGAAGTGTGTCAAGGATCAAAATGGCAACCATGTAGTGCAAAAGTGTATTGAGTGCGTGGATCCTGTAGGCCTGCAGTTCATTGTGGAGGCATTCCGATCCCAGGTGTACTCATTGTCTACTCACCCGTACGGCTGTCGTGTCATCCAGCGTATCCTAGAACACTGTACTGTAGACCAGACCAAGCCACTACTGGATGAGCTACATGAACACACTGAGCCACTAGTGCAGGATCAGTATGGAAACTATGTCATTCAGGTTAGTGCAGGTCTAAGCATTTTTATCACAGATTTTACTTCTTTAACTGTTTTGAAAATTGTGATTTTGCAATTAAAGGAGAAAAAGAAAAGCTCCCTTGTGTTTAAACTTGTTTTTTCCCCTCAACATAAACCCTGTTTAGTAAGTTAAGTTAGAGACTATGATTGTGTTGGAATTGACAGGCTCTGCAGTTGTTATGGCTAGATTGCTGTGAAAGCTTATTGACCCCTTGTACAATGCGCAGCACACTTACACGCACCTATCCCGTCCGCCATTCTGGTAGTCCAAATGTACACATAGGAATTTACCCTAAAATGGTGGAAATAGTAGAAGCGCAGGTGCGTTCAGCGTTGTGTCAGGGGTCCATTGTTCAACAGTGCTGCTGTAGCCAAATAGCTATAGCCAATTAGCCATAGCCAATCAGTCATAGCCAAATATCCTTGATTCAGACACAACCACACTCTGCTGACATGTCTGAGCTTTCCTTTATCTATGGTAAACCTTCATCTTGTACCCCTACAGCACGTCTTGGAACATGGTCGACCAGAGGATAAAAGCAAGATTGTAGCTGAGCTGAGAGGCAAGGTCCTACTGCTCAGTCAGCATAAATTTGCAAGGTAAGCTAAGCAGATCTTCCTCAATGGACTAGTTTCAAATCTTTTTCATACACAGTTTGTTTTTAGAACAGAAACCAACCTTTGTATATCCAGATTGTGTGATTTAATGTTCTCAGCAAATGATTTTCAAAAAACTTTTACCTTCCTGAGAGTGGATGCACTATGAGTTTATAAAAGTTCAATATATTCTGTAGATGTTAGTGATTTTTTGCAGGGAGGGGCTGACTTAATTGATTGTACCGATTTGTTTTCTTATGAGATAAATCTCAAATATACAAATCAAAAGCCTAAAATTAAAACCAGGTATGATACTCCATGGCATTGCCTCAAACTATTTGAATATGTTTCGTTATTGTTAAGCAAGTGAGAGCTGAAGTGGATGCTTCTGGAAGTAAGGGTTTTGTAGAGTTTAACGTTCAATTTTCATTCAGGCATTGATAATATTGTTTGGTTCTTTATGTAGCAATGTGGTAGAGAAATGTGTGACGCATTCATCACGCCCAGAGAGAGCTCTTCTAATTGATGAGGTCTGCTCATACAACGATGGGTGAGTCCTGTTTTGAGGGTTTGGGGTACTGGTTCTAGCTTTGGCACTTTAGTTCTTGAACAAGTACACTGCTTCATCCTTAAGATGAAAAACTAAGTTGTTGGTCACATGGTGTGTAATGCAGGTTAAATAACCCAGAAAGGGAAGTTTGACCTCAAACAAATTTGTTTCAAAAAGTGGTTTTGGGTACCATAGGACATTAGAAATATCATATTATTGAAATGGAATTAAATTGATTCACTGGTAAGCTTACAGGGGGCTGTAGGTAGTGGAGATATATGAATGGTCTCATTTAATAAATCATGAAATTGGCTTTGGTCGTTTTTCACAAGAACCTTTACAACATTTTTTGAATACTTTGCTAGTTTGTTCTTCACACCCAGAGTTTGATGAAAGAAGGTTATTTTACATTGCTTCATACAATCTTTACAAAGACATTAACAATTTATGACTTTTAGAGTTAAAAAGGGCTAGCCTTTAAAACGTTCTCCCAAACAAGACCCAATGAGACAAGAAACGGTCTACCGGCATAAAAATACAATACTGTCAATCAGGATGTCCTGGAAATGTAAAGGAACTTTTTTCTGTAATAATGTTTATTCTATTGAATATGAAATTAAGAGAATGCCTTTCCCAAATTTGCAATCACAACTGTTGCAATGTTTTCTATTTTAAAACAGAAGTAAATCAGAGAATTTGGTGTGTGCTGGATTATTTTAAATTTTTTGAGTTTTGTCAAAATTCTGAATACCAAAAATAAATAAGTCTTTCCTAACAAACAAAGCATATCTTGCTGATTTGTGTTGCCTTGGTACATTCCAAAGTCAACAGTATTTCTTGATTGATAATGCCTCTCGTGATAACATACATAGGTCGTACATGTGCATAAAGATGACACTTTTTCGAGTACATAAAAAAGATCGTACATTTACGATAATGGCACTTTTGGATTAGATTTTTGTAAAAGTACATGATAGCAGCACTTTTGGAAGATTTAAAAAAGATCGCACATGTTCGACCCTAACACTGAAAGAGTTCAAGAACTTGGTGTTTAAAATGTTTTCTATGTATGTATTTTTTTGAAAACTTATAAATGATTTGTCTTAGAAACAACAGTGCCTTGTACACAATGATGAAAGACCAGTATGCCAACTACGTGGTACAGAAGATGATTGACGTTGCCGAGCCCAACCAACGCAAGATCCTGATGCACAAGATCCGGCCCCATGTTGGTACTCTGCGCAAGTTCACCTATGGCAAGCACATCCTGGCCAAGCTGGAGAAGTTTTTCATGAAGAGCAGCAATGATCTTGGCCCCATTGGAGGGCCTTCTAATGGAAGTCTCTCAGTGTGAGTTGATAGCCTTCTAGAGTCGGTTGATTGCCTTCCTGTGGTCTACCAGTCTGTCATTCTGAAAAAGGGTGAGTACAGACGGAAGGAAGATTTGATGTCATCTCTTTCAAAGGCTCTGATAGGATCTGGTGTTTAAGCCAGTGCGGGGAAAATGAAGTTTTAAGAAATTAATTGTTAAATCTTGATGCATGGAACTTAGTGACTATTTCCCAGTTGGATTTATTTTTGGCTTTAAAATTACGAACAGGTTGAAAGAAAAGCTTCATTTAGTTTGTAGTAGTTTTGTGGCAAAAGAAAAGAGAGAAAAATGTTCAAGAAAACAATAAAAATTGATAAATTTGTTCGGGCTAAAAAAAGAAGGCAACAAATATGAGGTTAGCCTCAAGAAAAAAAATGGAGTGAATGTGAGAAGTTGTATGGGAAACACAAAATGACGATCGGAAGTTGTGAAATGGGAAAATAATTTTAAGATTAGTTTATAAAACATAAATAAAAAAGTTTAGTTTCAACCATTATTCGTTTTAGTTCTTTTTAAGCCTTTTTAGTTACTGCTGTAAAAAAAAGTTTTACATAATTATTTTGGGGAGATTGGAGGAATCCGGTGAAGGAATTGATTTTTGTTGAGGAGTTTTCCTGTTAATGGTTAATGGTGGTTAGTTGGTTCAGTGGTCATAGATACTCTTTTTTCAATTGGTTATTTTTATTTTCCTTATTTTAAATTAACATTTCATTAGTTGGTTATTAAGTAAAACTGTAAAGTAAATCAACTGTGGAGAGGAAGTACCGGCTTTTGTTTTTCCGGAATTACCGTAGATTTTGTGGAGTGTTAAATATTACAGGAAAAAAATGCTCAGAAATTATTATTATGCTTGCTTTATAAAGGAATTCTGTGTAGAAAATGTAGACTAGTAGAATATGTATAGTATATGCAGTGTTTTTGTAGATAGTTTTGAAAACACAGAGCTATATATGAGGAGTTGAAAGAGAGGTTAAAAAAAACATTTGTTGTAAGAAAAACTAGACATTATTTTTCTTGTTTTTTAACTTTGTGGAGACTGATGGCCTCTTGATAGTTGTTGATTTGACTCAATTCTCATTTATGGCTCTGTTGAACATGTCATCATTATCACACTAACATACTAGGGATTATATGGTTGTATATGTATTGATGTATGGTTGCAAATAATTGAAAATAGTAGTTTACTGTAGTTTAGCTTTATAAGGAATCTAGCTACCTTTCGTTGTATTTCTTGCTTAAGTAAAGCCACTTTTATACTTGTGGATAAATAAGAAGAGAAATTCCCTCAAATACTTTAAAAGAATCTTGAACTACAGATGTATAAAAGGACACAATTTTTGATGAATCCGGCAAATAGTCTTCTCTGTTGCAGATATGAATATTAGATAATTTGACGCTTGTAATTGGGTAGGTTAAATCTTCTTTGTTTTACGAGCGTCTTGTTTTTTGAACGTCTGGCAAACTAGCGATGCAGTTTGTTCTTATAAATATGTAAAGCAGTGGGACTAACGATCTCTCTTGTCTTCCAGTTTGTGCCTTGGTAAGGACAGTGTATTTTTTAGTTAATTTTCTTTTTCTTTTCCCTCACTCTTTTGATCCCCACCTACATGTATTTTTCCTCTCTTTTTTTTTAAACCAATATTTCCAACAAAATCATACTGAAGTATCCATCTACCTGTAAATTGAGTCTTTCCATATTTTTGGTAAATTGTTTTTATTAAAATACTTGCAACTGTTTGAGGCTCTGGCTGGTACATTCAAATGATTTTATTGGTTGATTATGGTCCAATTGATATTAAGTGTGGCAAGAATGTATGTAAATTAAGGGCGTGGCCTAGTTGTTGATATAGCCTGATTGATTGATTGATTGATTAATGGAAAGATTCCCTGTAGAGTTTGGTCAACATGTTTTTTGTTGCTGATGAAATAGGAAAATTTGAACTGTTGTTGATATCAGAAAGAACGAATGGTATTGTTTGTTTTGGAATTAAATGTCATTTGAAAACAAATTGGGGGCCCATGCGTTGAAATGCAATTCTGGGTGCATAAGCCATTGGAAACAGATGAATTCACCTCCGTTCTTACAAAGGTAAATTCTTATCAGTGTCCTGAGGTTGAGTTGTCCAGAAGCATAGCAGATTGTTATGGGCTCAAGAATGTCTGTATCTACTTCAAGATGGGTTTGAATGTCAAAGGTCATCTGTATGTCCCTTCCAATAATCAAGCATCTTGTCGGATGCAGTCTCACTCTTCTTTTTACCTTCCCTGCATTGTTTTAAGTTTATTTTATAGAATTTTAGGATAAATCAATTGTATTTTAATTGTACATTTGTATGATTTCAGAGGTATTTGTTTCTTTTGTAAAGTGGATCGGAACCCTGTGGATTGTATTGGTATGTACAACTGGACATATTTTGTATAGGGGGTTTTTGTAAACAAGGTTTGCCCATGGGGGAATAAAAACCATCAGGCCCTGGGAATGTATATACCTTCAAAGTAAATGACTGAAACTTTACATTACATCATTGAGATTTGTAATTATTTGAAGGAAATAAATGGGGACATAAAATATTTAGAAAATGTTGCCCGGTTAAACCAGATCAGAAAATGAATAGGGTTAAATGTTAAATGAATAAGGCATGCATATACAAGTTTAAATAAGGATTTGGGTTTTTTACAAGGAAGAAGGATTGAGAAGAGTTTTAAAAGAATTCGTCTGCTAGAACTTGGAAAGATTTGTTACATTGAGAAAACCTTATCTCAAAATCAGTTTCCCCTGAGCTAGTTCCCTATAGCTGAAAACATTGCATGTGTCATGTATGTACCAAAATAGCTGATAAATCAACAGTTAACTAGGGCCTACATGTCATTTTAACAGGTGTTTAAACCAGGGGTATACAACTAATGAGGAATGGAACTACAACTTCCTCTGGGATAAACCTTCATCATATGCCGACTTGGTTGTTTGTACTACTGTGGGTATGGTTCCCTTTTCAATGTGGTTTTAACCATGATGAGTATCAATAGATTTCATGTTTATTGGGGACAAGACTATTTCTATTTGAATTGTATTTTATTGCACTGTCCACTAACAGCGAGGCATAGCTGGCTTCAATGGTGCTACATTTGTTTATAAAAAAAATGTTTTCCACATAAAAGCGATCCACGCTTTCTGTGGGTTCCTGTAAATTTTGTCGGCCATTTTTTGCATTGGCTCGACCCTGTAAATTACTGTACCAAATTAAAAGAAGACTCAAAAAACAGAATTAAAAACATTGTGAGAAAGTTGACCCTTAAGACAAAAAGTTCATGTCAAAGCCTTGTGTGTTGTAATAAAACAAATGGCATCAAGTCGGTCAATGTGCAGGTCATATCTTTCAGACCATTTTTTATAGATAACATCAGGAGTTTGTTCTGTATGCTCACGTAGCTTTAAATGGTGTTTAAGTTGTGTTTATGTGCATGTATTTTGTAGTGAAAACAGTGTTTGCTTGTGCCATTTTGAAACTGAAAGCATGGATTCTTGGTCACGTAAAAACTAAAATTGTGTAGTTCTAGTTGAGGTTTCAATCAAATGATAGTACACTCCCAACAAATGTTAGCCCAAAATACTGTAGCTTGTTTTTATTACGGGCAAACAATAATTTCACTTTTGCTCCATCCAAGGTTGACATTATCACAATTCCCTTTGGGAATTTTGAGTAAATTTGTAGCAAATATCAAGCAGGCATTATTGGTTAATAATCCATTGAATGTTAAAGTTTAAAAGCAGCGATGGATAAAGTCATGTAAGCAGTTTTGTAAAAGATTGTGGATGCAGTCCAAAAAAGCCCTAAAATTGTTGACATTTTAAAACTTCCTTAATATTCACTGCAGGAATTCAAGACCATGTTTGTTAAGTGTCTTCTTCCAATATGTCCACCAAAAAATAAAAGTTCAGTTCAAATGTCAGAGGTTGCATACAAATGACAACATTTGCATACAAATGACATCATTTGCATAATAATGACAACATATGCATACAAATGACAACATTTGCATAATGACAAAATTTGCATACAAATGACAACATTTGCATAATAATGTTCAGAAGAATTCAACAGATAGAGTTTTTGACATGATCACGCCACACGATATGTGTACATTTTATGGAGGGGGTCCCTGCAACTTTTGAAAAGTGTAGTTTGCATCTGTAGAATGTGGCTTTTATTTCAGAATTATGAATACCGGTTGATTGGTTTTTGTTTGTTTGGGTGTTTTCAAGGATAACTGTATTGTCACATGCTTAGCTTCAGTGTATAAAGAATGTCTTTACGGGCTTTGGGAAGATTTTTGTTATCCTAATTATTAATGGACTTTTGCTTCTTTATATATTTTCTGTTTTGTTTTGTTTCTTGTAATTTTGGGGTTGTCATGGAAATTTTGTTATAAATATCTTGTAAAATGGAGGATTTCTTTTATTTGTGCATAATAAGGAACGAACCCTGTTGGAATTTTGGCTGGTTTGTTATATGTTTCCACCAGTAAGCATGTATACATTTGTAGATTGTTATTATGTAATTGCAAATACGCTATACCTGAACATTTCTGCTACAGACCTGTACAAACAAAAAGTATAATAATGTACAAAATGTGTAAATTCCCTTGTAGCTTTGGAACAAATAATGTATAAAAAGACTTCCTACTGGGTAATCAGTTTATTGATATGATGTTTATAGTACGAGTAAGAGGCCAGATCTCCGATAGGGTGGCTGAGATTTTGGCTCCCTCCCACACTCCCTTTCCTCAAATACTATGCAAACATTTTGTAGGAGAAAAAAGCTGAAACATAAATGATCAGTTTACTTTTATACTAGATCTATTATTTCCAGTTGCCTAGATTTCCTTATTCACAGTGGCCCATTGAACTTTTGTCTTAGTTTTGTTGCGATAATCGAGTGTCGCAGAACAGAATATCACAACATCTTTTAGATTTCCTCATGCTGTACTGCTTGTTGTTATAAGTCATGTGATTATTGATCATGTGACTTGAATCCGTTATATCATGTCTACATTGACAACCATTTCACTACCCATAGCAGAGCTGCATTCTGTCGAATCATAGAAGCTGGGAATGACTACGCTATGCACTAATGACAATAGGTACCAATAATCAATGCCACCCTTGCTGAGATTCAACCTCTTGACACCCTTCTGTATGAAAGAACGCATTGTAAATTTGTAGTTTATTATTTTTCTGAGTAATTTTTTGCAGAAAATATACCATAGTTGTTGATAGTCTCGACCCGTTTTTCTACGGACAGTGACTGTACAATGTATAATATCCCCTCACTCTGTACATTTGTGAACTGTTTGATGTATTCAAATTTTCGAGGATTTAGACCGACTCAAACAGTCGTTGGTTTGTCACTTGTATGTTTTTTTCCTTGCACAGAATTGAAAAGAGCAATACCGTACGGCTGTTTGAGTATGTGTTACAAAACTAATCCATTTGTATGAAATGAATGACTTTCTGTTCTGGCCTTTCCTTATAATTATAAGACAAAGATATTTTGCATTTCACTTAACATTGTGAAAATAGTGCCTTGAGCTAAGAATGAATTATTTGTAATAAAACATTGGTTTTCATTTGGAATCCTTGCATTGTACATGGTGTAACAAATTAAAAAATAAATCATCGCGCATTTTTGGCGGAATTTTTTGGTATTTATAAAAACAAAGAACCTCTTTTCTGTTAAAACTTCTCACTTTTCTAATAAAACGAATACACTTGCAAATGATTGTGTTTTGGGGTATGACACAGTGGTGTCAACTTGCAAATGGTCCTTTTTCCCGAGGGTGACAAGTTTTAGGAATTGTCCGAGACACGAGGGGGGGTTTTATTGTAAAAAATTAAAATGTGTTTTTATACCTTGTTGCAATTGTCATATATACCTGACATAGTTGTCTTGCAGTATACGTGTGTTATGTTGACTGATCATGAAGTTTGAATGATTTATTACATCTGTTCTAATAATGTTAGTTTGGTGTGTCAGGTCTAACCACTCTGATCAGTTGCAGGTCAGATCTTGACCTGTTCATTATGACTGATTGAAGTCTGTACACCGAACTATGGAACTGACTGTCACCAAAGATAAGCTTTTGATTTATTTTTTCAAATCAAGGCTTTACTAATATTAGGCTATTGCCTCACACTCTTTGAAATGGGTTGCAATGGGAACAACACAAAAACTGCTGTTCTGATGCCAATTACGTATGTTATGTTTCCCTGGATGTCCAGCAATCGTTTTCCAGAGTGTTTAGGCAAAGTGTGGGATGAGCCCCAAAAAAATAAACATTTACTAGTATTTCAAACACTGATAATTTGTTTCAACACACTCATTTTGACAAAGCTATGAAATAATCACGAAATTGACACATTTTTGACATTGTACATTGGTGTATTTTCACTTTTGTTTTGCCGACAATTTAACAATTATCATCCTAAGTTTTCAGTTGGATTTGTAACCGTTTTGACATAGTTTGATTAAAACCGGTAATATTTGTAAATGCTACATGTACTTTCTCCCTGATATAAATAGGCCAGAGTGCCATATTTGTTAAATAACAATTTTCTGTGTATACCTGTGTCCTAAATGCTATAATTTATTTCCTATTTTATAATTGAGTTTTCTTTTTGTTTTCACTTTTGGGAAATCATAATTAATATGACTTTGTAGATTTGTGTAATTAATATAAGAATTTTCTTTTCGCCATGCGGCAAATTCTTTTTGGGTCGTTGTTTTTACCCCGCCTGTATAATTTTTCTTCATTGGGAGTTTCACAATTGCAGATAAGATAAAACCAGAAGTGAGTTTTAATTTTGTTTTTTAAGAAAGTCGTCTGTGAACTTTCACGCTATGGTTAATAATTGTTAATGTATTCAAAATGCAAATTGATGGCATGCAGCCAAAGTGAGGAACCAAGTTTTTATGAAAGGAAGGCTTTGTGATTTGCATTGTTGTTTCTACAACAACAGAAATAAGGTTGTCCCACATTGTATTGTGGGATGAAAGTGTAGTGTGACAAAGTAGTGTAATTGGACGAAGGTGTATGCTGTGCAATGCCTGTGTCCAAAGGGTGAAAATAAAAGGTTATGTGTAAGAATTTAGAGAAGTTGTCGTAAGCCAAAATGCGTTGTAATTGCCTAGCTTTTTTAAACACACGCTGATCTGTACTGCTAATAGCACCCGCATTTGTGTCGCTGATGAAGAAGAAAGAAATCGTGTCCTCTGCTAGGTTTGACTTATTTACTCAAAATAAACTTCCCGCTTTTGCAAATGTGATCCTGAGTGTCCTTGTGTGATTCTTTCATAGCACTGTCACATCCATTTACTGTAACAGGATACTGCAGCATTGTTTAGGGAGAAACTATTGAGGTATCAGAATATTCCACTCCTGTTTTGGAATCACCGATTACTTCTCTAGTAGTTTATATAAATGCCTTTATCTTTGAAAAGAGCACATTCCTGAAACCTCAAATTCTGTTGCAACAAGGGTGGGGAATGGCAGCAGGCAATTGTTACAGCAATTACACCTATTTGCAAAACCTACAATCCTGGCCATATCTCGTTGTTCCCCCCCCCCCCAGCCCTCTATTCATGTTGGCACTTCTTGTGCAGTCTGCACACCAGCGTGGGTTTAACAAGTGGCCGACTGTGGCCTTATACAAATATTGACTGCTTCAAGTGCTATGGTTAAAACTACGAGGTGATCCCGGAGCGTTCTATTTTCCAGAGCACGAGTAAAAGCATTCAATATTTGTTTTATAACGCCCCAACAACCTATTTATCATCCTCGTATATGTAACGTTCGTACGCGCATTTCAGATACACAGATGCACAGTAAGGCACTGACTCTGCTTTGCTGACAAAATAAAGATACCACCAACATAGGGCTATAGATAGCTCAGTTGGTGGAGCGCTCCTGAACAAGGATATTGACAAAATAAAGATACCACCAACATAGGGCTAGATAGCTCAGTTGGTGGAGCGCCGGCACCTTCATCCGGTGGTCGTTGGTTTAAATCCCGCTCTAGTCAATTTGTCTTTGTTCATCCCAAAATCAGATTCCCTTATGGTTTATTATTTGAGGCCGTATTTTATGCTAATGGTTATTTTGTAGTCTGGTGCAGGCATGCACCCATTGCCAATGCAGTTTCTTTTCAATTGGCACTCTGCATATAAGGTCACCATTTACAGTATACAAGATGAGCAAGGAACTCAAACATGTAACTTTTTAACTGATCAGATGATTTCCTCTTTCTTGAAAAAAATAGTGTCACAGAAAGCTTGAAATCTATTACGCTTGGCCCTTTCCTTCCCCCTGTTACATGATTAAGATCCGAAATTAAGTTACATGATTAAGATCCGAAATAACACAAATTCATTCTTATTTATCATGTATTACAATATTGCAGATAAAAATAGTTAATTACCTGATGTTTTAAGTCAACCCTTGTAGATTCTTTCTAGAAGGCTAAATGGCAACATAACACACATGAGCAGGTGTACTGGTGTGACAGAAACAGTCTTCTTCCACAAATATTCTCCTTTTGAGTGTGTCTCATTCACTAATCAATAACTTGGTCTTCCTCTTCCAAGCTATGATTTTGTCCTTTTTGTTTCCAACCTCTTGTGGTCAAGCCAGCCCCTTCACTCACCCCCCCTCATTCAATGTTTATCCCTTGCTTTTTCTGTGTGCTTTCTGCTTCTTTTTCTCTTTTAATCTTTTTCTTCAACAGGTTGACTGCATCTGCTACACTGGTAAACCTGTTTATGTGTGCTGTGTTGTCACTTAGCCTTCAAGAAAGACTCTGCAAGGGTCAATATCAGACATTCACTATGTTTTACATTTATACCATCAGGTTCTTTTGGTTGGCAAGCAGTTTGCAACAGCTATTTATATTTCCTCATATATTACAATCTTTTAATATTATAGCATTATGTAAAGTCACTGATGGCAAACAAGCTTTTTGTTTTTGTTTTTTACAGCTAGAAAGCATTACTCTTTGTGTGCCTTTCGGAGGAGGCTACCTTTAATTCACCGGAGAGAAATTACAATCAATTGTTTGCATCTATTTCCCTCCGTTATTATGAGAAGTAAATCCACTGACAATCAGTCTAAATACAAGACTCTAAATTGTAATAACTTCCATTAAGGTATGTTTCTTAGCCTGTCCTAACACTAAGGTTACATGCTATAGACAATACAGGATTTATCTAATTTTCTACATTTTCAACAAAAAAGAATTGTGTTTCAATCCACACGCATCTGTCTGAAATATGTTATAGTCAAGAAAATAGTGTTTGGCGACCCCCTTGCTTATTTCAATACAACTAATAACTCTACAAAAACCGATATACATTTTGTAATATATATTTAAAGGGTATGTACAACATTGGTAATTGCCAAAGACCTGTATCCAAACTTGATGTGACCCAACACATACATGAAATAACAAACCTGTGAAAGTTTAAGCTCAATCGGTCTTCAGAGTCATGAGAAAACAAATTTAAAAACCTCATGTGTTTTAACTTCTTTTCAAACATAATAATTTATCCTGCAGGATAAAAACTATTACTTTACTCATTTCCCCAAAACTATGGCACTTCAAGCAAAACTATTTCAAGGGAAGTTTTCCACCATGACCATCTTTAAACCATGTAAGCTATGTACAAATCTGGGAACATTTATATTTTCATTCTTACCAATGTTGTACACACCCTTTAAGCACAAATATTTATAAAAATTACAGTGTTAAACACAATGTAAAATGCTATATAAAAATGTTCTATTCTAGTTTTGATTACTAAGATACACCTGCTCTATTTTAAATTACAATTTAAATCTTATTTTAAGGCAGGGTATACTTTAGGGAATTGTCAAAGACCAGTAGCCTCACTGTTTGTATTCCAACATATGCATAAAATAACACCCTGTTAAATTTTGAGCTCAATTGGTCATTGAAGATGCAAGAAAATAATGGGGGAAAAACACACTTGTTGCATTGAAATCTGTGTTTTCAGATGCCTGATTAAAAAAAGGTTACATTTTCATTCTCTTTCAGGTGCATTCCATTAAATAAAGTCTCATAGCAATTAAATGCAAAGTTATCAAAAATACTAAATACAAATGTTATTAAGTATCTGTTTTTATTTAGCATTCAATTGCTATGAAAAAAAAATCAATTGTTAATCATAGCCACTTGAAATAACACAAATGTGCAATGTCAGCATGTTTTTCTTTTCCTTTTTCTTTACTTGGGTTGTCCATGGTTCAGGGCCCACCAGCTATCCCTTTCCCTTTTCAGAGCCTATTTAGGTTACCCAAAACCCTGTAGTAGAATATGTTGGGTCATCCATAGTTCAATCAACTCTTACATCTGTGATTTTTAAGTTGTGAGGGCTTGAGTGATTCATCCACAAATTAGTGTGTTGTCCCCATCTTTGTCTAAAATACTGGATTTAGTGTGCAGATACCAATTATCAGTGGTCAGATATATTGCAATACCAAAAGCATGGAAGTACTTGTGCCCACACAACTTTCTTGTTTCGGGTCAACTTAATATTTTAAAAGTCATGTACTGTTTGTTATCTCCCTGCAGTCTTGCAGACTTATGTTGACAATTATACATGATGTCTAATCATGTTATGGTCAAGTTGACCATGCTGTGATGTGACTACCTACAGCTCTTTGTGTTTCTTACTGACCAGCAATTTGAACTAGTGGATGGAGAGAGGGGGTCACTATTCATCATATTCCTATGCGGTGCAACACTTGATGTGGAAACTGTTGTGTCATCAATCCTGGAGAACCCAGAACTGAGTTTTTCAAGGTGCAGGGTTTGGTTCTCATAAGTGTTTAAAGAGCTGGAAGTTGAAACCATCAAGTGACCTGCCATTGACGGGGCTGGTGGCATTAATGTCTGGTCGGTTGAGGTGACATTACAACCAGTTTCTGATCTCAGGTCATATCTGTCCTCTTGTAGCCATGCCCTTTTTATCTCCTTGACATTGTTAATCCGGGAGGGCCTCTGAGTAACAGTTGGCCAGTCTCTTTTGCCAACAGTTATGGACAATCCAGAGCAGTTACTGGATACATTGCTGTAGCTATTTGTCAGTAGCAAGTGACCAGCCAATGATGGTACCGGTAATGCGTGGTCTGTCGTGGTAATAATATCTGGATCTAATGGTGGCAATGGTTTGTGATGTAGTTTGTGGTTAATCTGTGTCCGGTATCCTTTGACACTATTCCCATAAGGGCCACACTCTGATGACATCGCCGTGGGTCTTGGAGTCCAATCTCTTCTTTCATGATTAGCATGAGAATCAGCCCAGCTGGAATTGCATGGATATTCTGTTGCCATTGGTGGTGCCAGAGGCACCCTTGATGGTTGTACCCAATGTCTTGTAGTATCATGATCAGGACTGTATGGTGCAGTGGAGAAGTTGAGATCATCTGCCGCAGTATTGGCATCCCACCTGTCGTGTGTGCGGATAGTGTCACCATTTGGTGTTGGGACAAAGTTGTCTTGACACACTGGTTGCAGTTGCAACGGTTTACGTTGATTGCCTGTAAACATCCGTGTGATGTAACTCTGTACCTGAGATCTGGGTCTTGGAGTGAAAGTTGTAATTGACCGTGATTGATCAAAGAAGGCAGAGGGTTTGGTGCGGATGTTTGACTCATGGTGACGGCTGTTGTGATTTGGGATTCTCCGTGATACAGATGAAGTGGTCTGAAAACCAGTTGATGTTGATGCTGTGGATAGGTGACCTGTCATGGACATGTCATCACGATCCGGATGACGTTGAAATGACTGACGTGGACTTCTTGTAACCCGCGTGAAGTATATTCTTCCCTGGGACCACAGTGCCAGCATGCTGTGCCTTGAAACACTACGATGTGGCACTATGGGGCGTCCAGGGGTGACAGGCAATCTTGGAAGAGGCGGTTGAGGTCTGGTGGTTAGGGAGGTGGGATTTGGCAACTGTGCAGACACCATTGGACGGGATCGTGTGAACACTCTGTATTTTCGGAAAGACTTGTAGCTGAGAACCACTGAACAGATAATGAGCAAGCCTACAATTACACCTGTCACAATTGAATTGGATTGTTGTGTTGTATTGATTGATGAAGTTGTGGACCTAATTGTCAATGTTCTTGCATTTGTTGTCTGTAATTGTGGAGAAACTGTCTCACATTTCTTCTTTAAATCCCTTGAGAGTGTTTGGTTCACTGGTGTTCTGCACCGGGCAACACTATTGTTGGGTATCTCCTGCTGCTTAATGTACCAAACAAGCAGTGGCTGAATGGACTCACAGTCACAGTCAAGTGGATTGGATGACACATTGATATCAAACTTATAGTTAATGGAGGTCAAGCGTCTGTTCAGAAACGGGTTCAATTTTGAAATACTATTTAGACGAAGATCCAACACATTCAGTAGAAGCAAATCATGAATGGCCGACACAGACACAATTTTATTAAATGACAAATTTAAATTTGTAAGATTTGCAAGATCCTGAAAGGCCGTCATCTCCATACGTAGAATGTTATTGTGGCTGAGGTCTATCTCCTTTACTGTCCACAAACCCTTGAAGGTGTAATTCAACAGTATTATTATGTTATTGTTCCTAAGATTTATCTCTTCAAGCTTCTCCATTCCCGCAAAGGATCCATTGCTGATGTGGTATATGGCATTGTTGGCCAAGCTAAGATGCGTAACACATGGGAGATCCACCCCAAATACCCCAGGTAAGATTTCTGTAAGATTGTTGTGATCTAGACTCAATACACTTAACTTATCAAGTCCAGCAAATGAACCTGGTTCAAGTCTTCGCAGTTGGTTCCTTTGGAGATGAAGCTTCCCTGCCAAGAGTGTGAGGTAAATAAAAGTTTGGTTGAAGATTTTTTTAATTTTATTTCCATCCAGGTAGAGATGGTCATTCAACCCAGATAAGTTGAAAAAATCATTGCTGCTAATTTTGTTGATTTTGTTGTTTGTTAAGTCGAGGGAAATCGCCTGATTGCAGTCTGTAAATCGAGGAAATTCTTTAATATTTTGTGTAGCACAAATTATTGCCTTGTCATGTGCCCTACATGTACATTGGGAAGTGGCTTGCAGAGAATGTAATGCTAGGAGTGTCCATACAAGAAATATATTGCTTAGATAGAATTTGAAGAACATTGTCGTTGCTACCTCGTACAAGTTGGATGACGTCGAGCAAATTCAATCCAAATTACATTTATTTCTTTCGGGATTAAAAGTAGTATTGTCAGAGTGTAGCAATCAATTTCCTCAAATGTTGCAGAAAGTGAGCTTTGAATGTGTCACACTGTGAGTTTATATCCATGCCAGGTAGAGTACAGCATTGAAATCAGCAGCATAGCAACAGAATCTCAAATGGTGGTTGTTATTTATGTCAAAGTGATCAGCATGAATTTCAGAAATGCAGAAAGTCACAGTTTCAGCCCACAATAATTAAGAACTCAATATTGCAATCCAAGTTTGTCCAAGATTTTTAAAATGGTGGCCGAGAGAAGTAGTGTTGTGATCTCTTACTCAGATAGGACAACTCCTAAATTTCTGCCAACACTTTCCTAACATTCAACAACTTGTGGCAGTTTTTCTTTTTCTGTGTGATTATGCAGTAGTGAAAGGTGCGACTGTCCAGAAAATCTCAGTGATTTTTTACTTTTCTCACACAGGATGTAAATGTGTTACTTTCAAGTTCTAGTTTTGATTTGGATATGTACACATAAAGTTCCTTAATTATGAATATCATCACTAAGTTAGCGTGATTGACAATGGCTCAACACGGAAGCATTTGATGCCAGTTGTTTCGATTCCCACCATTTGAAGGTGTCACATGTATGTTGAACAGTGGTTTGACATTAAACTTAGGTTTTTAAAAAGAAACCGGGTGTACTATTTTTAGCCTTTTTAGAGTTCTGGATTTGAGAGGAGGTCTGGATACGATCAATTTTGTCCCCAAGTTGGTGAATTACTGGAAATATTTTGATGGGTCAGGAAGAAGGAGGCATGACAGGCATAAGCCCTTTTGAAATATGATGGACACTATAGGAGTGCACTGTTTGGTTTGGTTGAATACAGACAAATTTATACCAAACCTAGTAGTGTTGTAGCATTGTGTCCGCCATAACTCAAAATGGCTTATGGGGTAAGGGTTGAGAACTTGAACTGCAAGTTCTGCAAGACTGCATTAAAAGTCAAAACAAGTGTTCCGTTTTCCAAAGAAGACAATTCAATATTACATGTACCATCCCAAATCTCTGTATTGATGTTCCTTCCATGTGGTTCATGATGGAAAGACCCTTGTCATTTATCACTTCAGCAACTTTACCCCTAAGCTGTCTTTTCTTTTATTTTGCCTCCAAGTTAAACCATTTTGTTTTAGAATAAGTTAATTTATCTTTATCATCTAGTCTTCAACATAAAAACATTTGGACCAACATGAAAATTTGAACTTGTCACAATTTCATTTTAGTGAAAACAATGTAAAAAGGGTTTATGTTCTGTTAAGGCCTGCAGTTTATGTTTGAAGCGTAGTTTTTTCGAAATTTTAACATCTGCGATCGTACTACAACGATCGCACTTGTCAAAATTCAAGAAAAAACGGAGTACAGAGCCGGCCCCAGTTACTGGGTCTACCCAAAATCTTTCCCCATGAATAGGGCCAATCCTTTTTGTATCCTTGTGTTGACCCTATTAATGGGGCTACCCAAGCCCCTGACTGATATTGGACTATAGATTTAAGTTTGTCTTTGTTTTGATTGGAGCTACATCATCTAGACTACTTTACCAAGATTAAAGGGTCTCTATACTTCTGGTAAAACACAAAACAGAAAAGCTCACAGATTTACATTAAACTTACATGGTTTAA
>JAUELU010000026.1:1620575-1642855 GCA_032357145.1 Evasterias troschelii | reverse complement strand
AGCACCTGGCACGTGATGCTGAATTGACCAGTGAGAGTTCGACTCTCGGTCATGAATATGTATGAGGTATAGTAATAGAATCTATCCAACTAAAGCTTTCACATTGACTTTTCTTGTATCCTTCTGATAACTCCGCTATCACAGTATCAGCCTTCTGTTCGCAAAAACTATTAGATGACCCCACTTTAAGTGTGGACTTGGTTTTATTGAGTCAAAAATCGCTGGTTAAACATGAACATGTGACTTGAAGGTGACATCCTCAGATTGAAGTCATTCATGGCCGTGGATATTGACACCTGTGCTGACCTAATATGGTTGACCTTCCTATAACAGCCACTGCACAGATACAGCTTTCCGTGTGCCTTTTCCGGCTCTAAAGAGATGTTAAACTCCTCCTGGATCACATTTGCCGCGACCCATTTGTCTTTCTTCGGACTGAACAGACGCCTCCGCTTGGATTTGCCGATAATCACCATGCCACAATTCACGCATAAGACTTGCACGATTGTGGAATACGTTTTCTTCTTCTTGAGGTAGCCTTCCGGACTTGTGGAATCGATGAACTTCTCCTTGGCGAGAGTTAACGCCTGACGACTTTTACAAACTGTATGCATGACCTCTTCGCAGCATTTGCATAGGACGATGGAGGGTTTCTCAGCAGTGGGAGGGAGCGACAAGTCTATTGCGTTCTTTAAAACAGCGACAACATCCCTCTTCAAGACTCGATATTTGTCATCAGTTGGAATAGTTACAGCACAGTTGAGGCAGCTCGTGTTCTCGTAGTTTTCTGGTAAAATGGCTTGCTGAAAATTTACAAAAAATGAAATCTTATAAAAACACATGGTGTAAAATTTCTTTGAAGGATGAATGGTCACCAATAAAAAAAGTCATAACAATAGGGTTGCTTAACTTCAGAGGATTTTCAAAAAACACTCCAGCCACCAGGGCCCTATTTCATTAAAAGCAAACAACATTTTGTTCTCTCTCTTTTTTTTGAAAGCACACAAATTGGCTCGGAAAAGAAGAAAAAAAAATCTTCCTTAGAGTATAGGTTGCCAACCCAAATGCCATGAAGTACTTGTGACTAGTATCCCGCTTATTTTTGCTTTGCACATTATTTATTACTATACATTTTTGGTAATGAAACAAAGGATGCCTCATAAGTGAACTAAATCACTGTAGCTCGCAAGCCTGAGGAAACCTGTAAACAAGGGTGCTTGCTATGTGAACCAGAAACACCAGGGTTAACCCCTACCCTTCCATGAGAAGTGTTCTGGGTTCTTTTACGTGCACTACCAATCCTAGTACACAGGCCCTACGGCTTAATGTCCCCTCCATAGGACAAAGTAATTATGGTAAAGTATCTTGCTCAAGGACATAAGTGCCATGACCGGGACTCGAACCCACACTCTGTTGAATAGAAACTCCAGAGCTTGAGTCCAAGACCAGTCCGGTGCTCTTAATCGCTCGGCCATGACACACCACAACCAAAACAAATTGATTTGGTTAGCAGCTTCATGAAATTGTGGTTTTTTTCCCCAAGAAAACTGAAGAAAGCAAACAAGTGAACACAAAATAAGTTCGAAATATGATCTTTCAAAACACATTAAAAAAAATTTTTTTTGAAGCATTAGCATACCCTCATTTCCACACTAGTTTCTCTGTTAGGTGCAGGAATTGAAGCCGTCTGAGGTGACCGTTGTAGAAGGTTGTATGCTCTCCAGTAATCAAGGTCCGCTGAAGCTCTTCTTGGCAAGTGCTTAAAGGTGTGTTGATCTTGGCTATTAGGATGGACTTGTCTAGTTCGATAAGGTGGAGGAGGCCGACGGATACACTGGAGAATTTGATTCCGATCGACAAATGAAGAAGCCCTGAACTTATCCTGGTGGAAATTGCAGCTGCTGTTTGATGCAAGAGAAGCACCATGTTGCATCTCCTCGATGGGAGGTCTCAAGCTTGAAAAGTAGGACGGAGGAGGTAGTTGAGATAAATCAGGCCTCTCTTGGGGTTGCCCATTCGTAGCCATTCTACTGAAGTTGTATGGAAAGCGTAAACTGCCCATGGATATCAAACATTGAGTGTTTGTCATTACTTGTGGCAAGGCTTGTTGGGATGCTGCAGGTCTTTTGGCAAGACCAGGGAATGCTGATGATTCTCCTGAGATCTGGTGATGTGTAGACATTATAGGCCCCCCTTGAGTCCAGGAAGGATGCTTTGGCAAAGTATAAGCAGAGTTTTCTACTTGAACGCAATCACTTTGCAGGCCTGATAACCGACAATTAGCATTCAGAGGCTGACAGTTTGAAATTGGCACCCCAGGAAAATTAATGTTGGGATTAGGGATGTTAATCCATGGTGCATTGGCAATGGTAGTATAGCGATTAGGTGTGGTATGAACAGTATTTGAAAAACCATCACTGGGTTGTAGTTTGCTTCTCAGAGCTGGTAAAGTGTCCCCCTGTTGGACAAAGTGAGGTAGAACAGGTGGCTCTCCACCCTGTGGTTGTCCTTGCAGTTGTGGTGGCACAGTCAACTCCTGAAATAGCACAGGGTGGCTTGTACTGGTTGCTACTCTGCTATTCAGGTAAAACTGTTTTTGTGGTGGTTCGTTAAAGTTGTTGTTTTGATCAAGCAGCTTTCTTTTGTACGGACATAGTGGATAAGATGCTTCACTCGAGTTGAACGTTTCAGACAAGGTCTGATGGGATTGAGAGATTGGGGAAGTCCAAATAGGCTCTTGAGAAAACCTGGTTTGTGGAATCTCCTTCAGCACTACAGACGGGAGCTTGTCGTCTCTACGTGTTATGGAAAGCACCTCCTTGATTACAGCTGGATTGGTGAAAGAGATCACATTCTTATCAGGAGTAGGCAAAGGGGGCGTCAGATGAGGTGGCAAAATTGCAGCTTGATTGGTGCAATAGATCACATTCTTATCAGGAGTAGGCAAAGGGGGCGTCAGATGAGGTGGCAAAATTGCAGCTTGATTGGTGCAATAGATCACATTCTTCTCAGGCACACAAGTCTCTGGAGTAGGCAAAGGGGACATGGGATGAAAAGCAGCGCTAACTGGCAAAACTTCCTGCACTTCCTTCGAGATGCACTCCATTATTTCCGGTGTTTGCCAACGTAATAAGTTCCCCAGAGGTTGGGTTACCATAAACTGTGTGGTTTGATCACATTCTTGGGACGTCTGCATCGAAATTTTCCCATCAGGTGATTTGGAGCTTTCCGTTGACACAGATTGAACACATTCTGCTTTGGTTTCTGTGGACTCTGTCATATCTTCCACAGACATGGTGACAATCTCTTGTGTCTGCCATAACGGGAGTACTTCTTGAGAAGCTGAGGTAGATAATGTCTGCTTGTCAGACATGGACTGCTGATCTGTTTGTTCGACAACCTGTGCCAAAGGTGTGTTAATATCAGCGGAAGTGTCCTTGAGAAGGTTTGCTGTGGTATTGTTACACGATGCGGAGTTCACATCATAAGCTGTAAAATCTGTTCGGATCAGTAACTCATCAGGTGACGAGTCTGTTCCGGTCTGTAGTGCTGATGGGATGCTCTTTTTTGTTGTTCCATTCAGCAGAGTCTTCTTGAGTATTGTCGTCTCGATGACATCCTTGATTGACTTTTCAAGGGAATCTGTTATCATGTTATTAACAGACATGTTCACAATATTCTGGCGAGTCTTGGGTGAAAATGCTTCACATTCAGGCAATGTTGATGTCGCATCACAAGTAGATGATTCCCGGGTTGAATGGCCTGCTGTCATATCTCTTTTCTTGGAGAGGTCTGAGGGATTATTTCCATGAGACATTGCGTACGGAATCAAAGAGCAAGACATTTGCAGAGGTGCTTCACCTTGACCCAGAAGATGAGACTCTCTGACAACTTCAGCTCCAAGCGACTTTGCGTCGGCCACAATTTCTGAGGATTGATAATAGAAAGCATCTTGAACAGGATCTCTTCCCTGCAACTCCCACATCACTGCATTTTGAGTAAGATCAGAGGCACATTTCAGAATGTACGGTTGTAATTTGATAAATATTGACGACTCGATGTCATCCCCTTCAGGCATAGTATCATTTAGACTAGCTCTTGAATCACCAGTTTCGGTGTCAGAAGTGGGATAGGCTCTAACAAGACTGACAGGAACTGGGTTGACAGGAACAGTTTCTGCAGTGTCCAGTGAGCTGGCCACCAGCGTTTCCTGTCTCATTGTCATTCTTGAGTGACTCTATTTCTGACGGATACTTCCACTCCTGTTCTGTAAACGTACTTCTGCACTTGAGAGCCTTGAGAAGGGTTTGACTAAAACAGTACAGCCAGAAATCTTCTCATCTCCATGCTTGATTGGATGGCGTCTCAATTCAGCAGCTAAGTGAGTTGATACCTGTTTCGAAGAAAACAAGAAGAAAAGCTCAGGACATAATGTGCCTTTCGAACAAGGTAACTGGCCAAAAGTGGACGTTTTTTGATTTCATCGATTTTTTAACACCTTTCCCAAAACTAGTTTCGCCCTCAATCTTGAGGACATATATTAACCTGAAAAGACAATCTGAAAGTGACTGATGAGTATTTTTCCCCTAATTTTTTTTTCTTTTTTTCTACTTTTTTCTTTGTAGACCGACTTCCAATTTCAGTTACTTCTTTTGTCCCACCCACCCACAATTTTCAAAAGAAGATCTGTTTAAACATTGGTTATTCTGAACAGCCACTGAATCAAAATAAATTCAAGCTGTGGCATGAGGTCACAAACAAAATATTTTGTCTCCTATGTCGTTTGTCTAAGAATAAGTACCATAAAGCTTGTTGCACTCTCTCAAAGTCAGATGAGGACATAGGACTGCCACATGAGCTACATGAATTTAATGTCTCCTATTTTTTTGTAAAAAGTTTTGGTTAAAAAAACCATTGACTAGAGCAGGACTTGAACCTGCGACCTCTGGATTAGTTCGCCCGGTTCGGGGTGCCACTCCAAACCTTTCTGTAAGTTCAGCAGAGGGATCACCGTAAGTGGATACATTTTTAATTTAAGAATTAAATTTAATCAGCTTTTCACTTTGCTGTACAAATGTACAATTTGACGACAAGTTTAAGTAATGGGACCTAACTTTATGTGCTACCATTGTGTTCAGATAGCTAACCGATTCTCACAGATGTTAAAGAAAACAAAGCCATAAGGTATTTTCCACAAAATATTCTTCCATTCAGCATGAGACAAAATATACAGGCACATTAGCAGTGGCCAGCCTTTAACCCTCCTACAGTTCGCAACATTTTCAACATTTTGAGTTGACCAACCATTTGAAACCATTCAACTGCCACAGCTGTGTATGGTGGCAGAACTGTGCACAGAACTAACTGTGTACTGTGTAGATGCATTCCCTCATGGTATCATATTGCAAGGCTGGCATAGCTTATCTATCATTCAAAACCACAGTGAATGGTATAATGGTCAGACAGCAGGAGGGTTAAATCTGGATAGAAGTTTAGATGATTGATAATTCAAAAGACACTTTCCCATAGTATTTTTTCAAAGTTAGATTAGAGAGACTAAAAGCGCATTTCAGTACAAATGTTTATGGTCGACTGCACATCACCAGTACATTTGAATGGTATCACAGATGTCAAAGCAACAGCAGCCTGCTCAGCAGGGGGGGGGGGGGGGAATGAAAAGAGTACAGACAAAGGCACCCCTGAAAAAATCACTTTAAAAAGTTCCACTTCAGTTTTCAAGGTGATAATAGAGTTTGTAGAATTGACCTTTGAACATAAGCTTTCTATTGTGTGAGAGAATGTGCTTTACGCTTAAGTGGTCAAGCAAAGTTGGCACCAGTGGTTGTTAACGTGAAAACAATTCAACTGTAGACAAGAATTGCTCTCCACATTGCCACCGGTTTCATGAAGCGCTGCGATGTAAAAAATCACAAAATTTAGCAAATTTTTTACTGCAAAAATGTTTGCATGTAAAACATTTTGAGAAACAATTCTCTTCTAAGGAGCGTGGTTTTAGAGAAAGGTTACAAAAAATTTCACTTTGAGAAAAGTTTTATGCATGAAACATTAGTCACGTGTAATCCATTTACGAATTGTTCTTCCTGCATGAATGTAACTGCTCCAGATTTTCGCCAAATTATCTCAAAAATGCTACCACCACTTGAAATTAAAATTTTCAGAGGTTACAGACAGGGAGGAAGAGTCATTGCTGTCAAAAAAGTCTGAATCTACATGTTGGATCAAAATTTTAAAAAGTAGGGCCTAGTGTTTGTTGAATAATGTTGTTTACTACATTTTGTTATCCCCTAGGGAGGATTTGGAATTCAAAGGGCTTTTAGGAACAATGTCCTAAGCACCAGTGAAGATCTAGCACTAGTGAAGATCAAAGGGCAGTCTTTCTTTTATGTGGAAAAATGAAAGTTTTTTTTTATTCACCAGGCTGACATAAAATGTCTGGCTTCAGACAAAAGTCTGAGTAGTCTCATTCCCGGTTTTATTGTAAGGGAAGGCCTACATTTGGTAATCACTCTTAAATTATAGGCAATAAACATTTCGTCACCAATTTCCACTGCAGCCAAATATGTCGTGTATAAACTTTTTGGCTGTTCGTGAAAACGCAAAAGCCGGAGCACCAACTTTTGGCACAGTGCCAAGGGATAATTCCACGCGGTAGAGCAATACACTTTTCAGCACTTTGTGAAAACGCAATTCCGGGTTGTGCTTATTTTTTGTCCTTTTAAGTTTTTGGCTCTTTGTGAAAATGCAAAAGCCGGCGCGCTCATGATTGGCACTGTGCCAGCTTTACAATCAACGTGGTAAGGTATACAAAAAAATTACGAAAAAAGTTTTTGGCTCTTCGTCAAAACATAATTCCAGGTTCTTGAGGTTTTTGTCATCCATCAACTTAGCGTAATTAAGTCAAAATCAAATCCACCCAAAAAATCTAAATTAGTTTTTTATCAATTTTTAAGGTTTTTGGCCCTTCATGAAATTGCTGACGATTTAATTGGTTAGAAGTACATGTACAAGTACAGTAACTTTCGATAGTAAAGCATTATGAGAATCATTTCACTTTGAAGTAATGTGGTTGGAAAAAAGTTTAATGCCCCCAAATTTGAATCTGACAATCGTTTCTGTCAGACACGTTTCTCAGATTGTGTACTCCTATTTGGATTATTCTTCCTGCGTGAACATATTCGCTCCGTTTTGGGGGCGGTATATCAAAATCGTGACCACCTTATGAAGTAAAATTTTCTCTTAATAATGTATAATATCTACATTTATATACAATCAAATGGTTCAAAAAACCAAAGATATACTTTGCCGTCAAGATGTCTGAAGGTTTTAAGTGCAAACTAAACCTATAGGTAGTAGATATGACAGGCAAGTCAGAATCCAAAGAAAAAATTTTAGTGGTGGGAGAAGTCTTGATTTGGCTAGAAAACTAACATTATATTTAGTGACATCATTTCCTAGAATAAAGTTGGGGGATTTGGTGGTCACACAGGGGAGTAATGGTCAGTGAGGACCAGAATGATGTCATAGCTAAAGAATGTGTGTATACCAGTATGTTTAAAGGCACTGTACCTACACGTTTGGTAATTACTCAAAATATATATAAGCATAAAAAGTTCTTGCCAGAAGCCTTTTATTCCTATCTGAAAGTACACTAATTTGTACAACAAGGGTGTATTTTCTTTCATCATTTTCTTGCAACTTTAATGACCAATTGAGCCCAAATTTTCACAGGCTTGTTATTTTAGGCAAAGTAAAATAAATAACATGTTGCTCCTCAGGACTTTTAAAAAAGTTGGTGAGGGAGGTCCTTGTTATTTGTTATTTTGAATTTTTTTTTTTTTTTTTTTCAAGATGGCCACCATGTCTAAGATGGCCGCTATATCGTATTTGAAGATGGTTTTATGGTTTTATGAGCATGTTCTGTATGTCCTCAAATTCTGTTTAAAGTTGCCTTTTTGTGTTTCTGTGTCCATTTTGACACATATTGTTATTCTTTCCAAAAGTTCTTCTTGCTTTTGTTCCAAAATTGTTTTGTGTGGCATCACGTCCTGGTGCAAAGATCTCGTACAAAAAAAAACTGTGGCAAAATGTTTCAAAGAACATGTGGAGTTTCTCACGATTGCGTTGTGGAAATGGCATTTTTTGTAGGCCTACATGCAAAAATGATGATGAAATTGCTCAATAAAAATGAAGGATACATTTAAAATAGTTCTCAATATGTTGATTTCAAAGATTTTTTAAAATTTTTTATCTTGTTAAATTTTTAAATTTTTTTAAAATAACAAATAACAAAAAATTTGGTGTGGCCTCCAAAAGTCATTCTTCCTGTGGTGTGTGGCATTTTTTAGGGGGCTCGGTATACTGTCATGCACCGCTTTGTGTCTTACTGTCTTATTTATATTTTCAATGCATTTATTTATATTTTCACTGCATTTATTTATATTTTCATTGCATTTATTTATATTTTCATTGCATTTATTTATATTTTCAATGCATTTATTTATATTTTCGATGCATTTATTTATATTTTCAGTGCATTTATTTATATTTTCGTGCATTTATTTATATTTTCGTGCATTTATTTATATTTTCAGTGCATTTATTTATATTTTCAGTGCATTTATTTATATTTTCGTGCATTTATTTATATTTTCAGTGCATTTATTTAATATTTTCAGTGCAGTTATTTATATTTTCACTGCATTTATTTATATTTTCATTGCATTTATTTATATTTCATTGCATTATATTTATAGCTGTCACCAAACATGGCCGCGGCGGCTTCGGACGCACATAGTCTACGTTTTATCAGGCGTTACTTTAGGGTTTAATTATGACGAAATAATTGCTTCACTTGCTTTTAATCATGATATCTTCATCAGTAAGCGTAACCTGAACCGTAAATTGTGTAAACTTGACCTCTATCGACGAAAACACCACACAGATATTGTTGATGTTGCATGTTTTATACTAAGGGCAGTTGAGTACCTCGGGGCAACTGTGCGGTTACCGGCAGATGCACCTGAGGTGCCTTCAAAATGGAACTCGGGTAAGCTGAGAAACAGTGCGTCTTCTTCTTGGATTACTAGACCCAGAGGCCGAGGGGGTCGAGCAAAGGCGGCGGCGGCGACTACAGAGAAGGACATACAACAGGAGAGGACCAAACTTTGCATGGCACCTGGATTCCTAGGATAAACTTAAACCTTACGGGGTTCGTATAAACGGGTGCATTGATGTTTACTCCCGACAGATCCTCTGGCTTGAAACCTCTTTGACAAATAGTGACCCTGGCACTATTGTCGGTTATTTCATGCAAACTGTGACCGACAAATTAGGTTGTCCTCAGGGTTAGGGTGACGCTGGAACGGAAAACAGTTCTGTTCGACAGATGCAACAGTTCTTATGACTCCGGCCGTACCGTAGCTAGGGAGCGCCATCCCATCGTGTACTGCATGCACACACCGTTATTCGATGCAAACCACGCCGCCCTCGAAAACACAAGTTTAGTATGCATGGGAAATATAAATAACTGCTCCATAAAATATAAATAATTGCAATAAAAAATATAAATAACTGCTCTCTGAAGTATAAATAAATGCAATGAAAATATAAATAAATGAATTGAAAATATAAATAAATGCATCAAAAATATAAATAAATGCACTGAAAATATAAATAAATGCATTGAAAATATAAATAAATGCATTGAAAATATAAATAAATGCATCAAAAATATAAATAAATGCAGTGAAAGTATAAATAAATGCAGTGAAAATATAAATAAATGCATTGAAAATATAAATAAATGCACTGGAAATATAAATAAATGCATTGAAAATATAAATAAATGCATTGAAAAATATAAATAAATGTATTGAAAATATAAATAAATGCATTGAAAATATAAATAAATGCATTGAAAAATATAAATAAATGCATTGAAAATATAAATAAAGATGGCACTAACGGGCTTTCGTACTATTGCTCATTACCAAGTAAGTTTTTATGCTAACAATTATTTTGAGTAATTACCAATAGTGTCCACTGCCTTTAAAGGTAGGATCATCGATTGGGAAATTGTTCATTTGAACAACCTGCAGCCAGAGATGCTGTTGGTATCTTGCTTCCGCCTCGTTATACACGAATTGGTTTGAAGTTGTTGTAAAAAGAGCGTGACGTTTTTTTTTCCCTCACTTTTCTCATCAAGTAGACACTGTATTCACCTTAAAATTTCACATGTGACTTTCAATGTATAATTGTGCCTTTGATTAAGTCAATTGACAAAAGCAATCCATGGCCCTACCTTTAAAGGGTGTGTACAACATTGGTAAGAATTAAAATATAAATGTTCACAGATTTGCACATAACTTCCAAGGTACAAATATGGGCATGGTGGAAAACTTAACTCCAAATAGTTTTGCTTGAAATGCCATGGTTTTTAGGAAATGAGTAAAATAATAGTCTTTATCCTGCAGGATAAATTCCGATGTTTGAAAAGAAGTTAAAACACATTTGGGTTTTCACTGTTTTCTCATGACTCCGAAGCCCGATTGAGCTTTAACTTTCACAGGTTTGTTATTTCATGTACATGTTGGGTCACATCAAGTTTGGATACAGGTCTTTTGCAATTACCAATGTTGCACACTCTTTAAGTTTAAGCCCCATTTATCATTTTCATTATAAGAATATAACTGACTGACAAAGGTGGCATTTGCCCCCTGGGACTTAAACATTGATACAGTGTAGAGCAGTTTCTATGTCTGAGTCAGATCTGATAAACCCTGGCCAGAACCATGCCAGAACTAACCAAAATGTTGTTCAGGGAGCACATGCTTCAGGATCTTCATTAACACCCCTCAGGGTTTTCCCCCTACTTTTTTACAAAAACCCTGATCTATGCCTGGCCAAGCAGGGTTGTTTTCAGTCGCAAGCCATCAGTTAAAGGCACTGAACACATTTGGTAGTTGTCAAAGACCAGTCTTCTCACTTGGTGTATCCCAACATATACACAAAATAACAAACCTGTGAAAATTTGGACTCAATTGGTTATTGAAGTTGCAAGAAAATGATGAAAATACCCCACCCTTGTTGTACAAATCAGTGTGCTTTCAGATAGGAATAAAAGGCTTCTGGCCAGAAGTCTTTTATTATTTTAGTGAGAAATTACCTCTTTCTCAAAAACTACGTTACTTCAGAGGGAGTCGTGTCTCACAATGTTTCATACTATCAACAGCTCTCCGTTGCTCGTTATCAAGTAAGTTTTTATGCCAATATATATTTTGAGTAATTACCAAACGTGTTCAGTGCCTTTAAAATGCCATGTTGCTGTTCCACCAGCTTTATAACTGGTCCATATTTAAGGGTTTCTTTCATCATTATCATTAGCTTGTAATTTTTTAGCAGTTTGAAGCATTTTTGTTAGCAGTTTGAATAAAAAGTGGTTGCAGTGTAGCAGTGCCAAGCAATCAACTAGCCAGCTGGACCATGGAGGTATAAATCTATTTCTACCTCCATGGCTGGACTAAGGACAGAATTTTGACTGATTTGTGGATGTTTTAACTGGCATTGTGACCAGCGGTGAACACTATCCCTAGCCCTTTGCCTAGCCTGTACCTGACTTTTGGCTGGCATGGCTGTAGTCTGTCCACAGATGGACAATTTTTGTGGATTCTGTACAAGGTTCTTTAACCCTTTTGACCTTTAATTGGCGGTGTGGGGGCTGCTCTGAGTGCCTGCCAGACATATGGACACCATCTGATACAAAAAACAGATGGTTGGAATGGTTCCATTTTATCAGAGGGTTGGTTAAAGATAAGTTTGTGAAATTTGAGGCAGATCTTGTACCTTGGGTATGGTTGTGCATAGAGAAAGGTGTTTTTCCCCACATACAAAAAACACAACCATGTGAGCTGACACCCCTCCCTTTGACATATGGAATAGTCCAGTCTGGGATATCCTGGACATTCTAGCCTGGACATTGAACATGCTCTGGGCATTGCAACTGGGAAAGACAATAAAATACACAACTTGTGACAACTAAATAAAGGACTAGGCTCCCAAAAGGGTTTTAATCCTTGGAGAGTGGGAGACTCCATTTGGCTCAAGAAGAAAAAAACAATGTCTCAGCATGGTCTATGGTCTCAGTTACTTGAACCATGCTTGAACCATGGAGCTATAATTATATGCTTGGGCCAGCCTTGAGACTAAAGCCACTTCAGTTATGGCTAAAAGGCTCTCCACTTCAAGGTCACTTGTTCTTACCCAAGAGATCTGGAAGGAAATCTTTATGGTCTAGGGCCACCTGGGTTCTTAGCTTTTAAGGGAAAGTATTTTTTAGGTTTGGTAATCACTCTTAAAGTTAATCACATTGATACAAACTCAGGCCACATAAAAAACAAAATTGTTGGTCACCTTTTTGGGGGGGAGGGAGGGCCGTTTTTATTTTAATTTTTAACATTGTTATTTAGTTTTGTTGACATGGCCAAATATGAAATAAAGAAAAATATGAAATAAAGAATAAAGAAATCATCACAATAAAACCAAGTTAAAAAAAAAAAAAATTATGTTTTTAATTTTTTTAAAAACCCATATTTAACTCCTATACATGTAGTCCTGACATTTTCTGTAAACATTTTCAAAAAACTAAGTGTAGCCCAAGTAAATATTTGAAGAATTGTTCTTGCTTTGCCAACATGAATAAAAACCTTCTTCAAACATCTTTTCAAACGTTAATCTGTGTTTGGTGCAGAATGGAGCCAAATTTGACTGAAAAGATCTATGAAAAGGCAGTTTTTATGATTTAAAAGAAAAGAAAAGATATTATTTTATTTTATTTTATTTTTTTATTTGGCAGGCGGGGACGATCATTTAAAAAATTATGTGGCTTTATTGGTTAGGAGTACAGCAGCTTTGGATAGTGCAGTATAAACCCTTTGTAGAAACATTTCACTTTGTTTGAACTAATGTAGTTATGTAAAAAAGATAAGAGTTTTAATCCCCCAAAATTGAATCTGAGAAATGGAACTGTCAGATACGTTTCTGAGATTGTGTCTCATGGGATTATTCTTCATGTGGGGACATATATTCGCCCCGGAATTTTTGTGATATCTCAAAAACACGACCACCTTTTGAAACAAGATTTTCACAGCTTAGGTTAATTGTATTTATAATATATACATTTATAAGCCTATAGGATTTAAACAATCAAACAGTTCCTAAAACCAAAGGTATATACTTTGCCTTTATATTAAAGTAATAAACCACTAAGGTTTCGAATCATGAGACGTTACAGTTTTTCAAGGAGAGTTGCTGTACAAAATTATTGTGGTTGAGGCTCATAGTTTTAGTTTTCAGCATTGTTGCCAAATTGCCTTTCAAGCATTTAGAAACAATAATTGGTTTTGTGTAAAGCACTGTACTTGGTACTCCCCCCCCCCCCCCCCCGAGTCCTGTGAATTATTTTTTTGCATGCATATAGGCCTAGTACTTGAGCAGGACCCAACCTTTGCCACTATTCTAGAACTTCGCCTGGTAGCTAGATAGTTTAATAGATGTTTAAAAACATTACAAAATCTTTTTCTTAAAGGGTGTGTACAACATTGGGTAAATTGAAAATATAAATGCTCAAAGATTTGCACATAACTTACAAGGTATAAAGATGGTAATGGTGGAAAACTTCCCTTTAAACAGTTTAATTTCTTGAAATGCCATAGTTTTTAGGAAATTAGTAAAACAATAGTTTTTTATCCTGCAGGATGAATTCCGATGTTTGAAAAAAAAAAATTAAAACACATACTCCCTAGGCCTATATATCAAGGAATGGGTAGGTATTATTAACCTTTAAAAAGGAAATTCAAACGTATATTTTATTGCCTGGCCAGAACCCTTGCACTCTCTTGCCCAAAGGAACTTAAATGGCATTTAGCAAATAGTGTTGTTTAAGACCATGGATCACTCGAAAATGGTTTAATTGTCTATATTTCATGCTTTAAAAACTTTGATATTGCCTGTTCTTCTCTGTATACAATGTCAAACTGCCTGTGCTTTCTGGATATAGTTTGACCTTCAATAGCAGATAAAGTGGCAGTTGATAACACTAACAGGCTTTAGTCCATGTAAACTTCTGCTTTCATGACTCCAATTAGCCTAAACAATGTTATCTTTTTGCTGTACCCTTAGTAAGTGCAAACAATATGAAGGACCAGTTGGCAGTATCTGGTGGTACTGTATTCATGATTTATTGTACAGAGAGTTCAAAATCTGTACCCAATAAACATCCTGTCTTCCCTGTGTTTGTCTTCCCAGTGCAATTTATCCTCAGTGAGTTATCCAATGGCTGCACTCCTCTGTGCAAGAAGAGGGGGTTTATAATTTATACCATGCCCGATATGGGGGCAGAGGGTATCCCCCCCCCCCCCATGTTCCCATAACACACTATTTTCCTCTTTTACAGAAGTACACCTTACAAGTTACAGAAGTACACCTTTAAAATCATCTAAAGAATTCCTGAGATTCCACGCACACAATGAAGATACAATAAGGGGGGGAGGGTACACAGTGCCCCATACCGAGCACCAAATGAAGGGGTCGGGTAGACTACCCTACCGAGTCAGGAGTAGTCGATGGCTTGGTCTAGGATTCCCTTGGTCTACCCAGAATTTGAACTGCACGGACCACAGACCACAGACATACCACCCAAGGAGAAATTACAAAGTCCTCAAGATCGAGAGTCCAAGTCCAAACTGTTTTTTGCTCTTTCGTACTTCGTGTCTTTGGAGGTCCCCAAATAACAACTATTTTGACATAAATTAAACGCCACATAAACTTACCAAAGTATCATTCACAGGGGCCAAGTAGTCACGAAAAGTATATTTTAACAGATGTTTGTGTGCAGTTTTAGAAGCAGCAGTACGAAACGATCCTGTCGATCCTACACAGTTAGGTGTGCGCTCTTCGGTATGCTAAAAACTCTGCCCTGACGAGCTTCCCACGTGTTGTTATCTTCTGCTGGCAGGTGACAGTTGTCAAACAGCGCCCTCTCGTGGTTTAGTTCAACCAGTAGTTATCCACGCCCCTCTAGTTAGCCCGTTTCCCCCTCCCCTACTTTTTTGGCAAATAATTTTGCAAAATTCTCCAAGATTAACGATTGGCTTTATCTTTCGTATCAGAAAGAGAGCCCAAAACAATGTAACTTTTTGAGGGAGGGGTTGGAGTTGGGGGGGGGGGTACTTTTAGTTTAAGGTTAGCGGAGTTGTCCATGGAAAATAATATTTGGGGGAATATTTATTAACACGTTTGCAAGAGAGTGAACACTAAAAAACAGTATCAACAAAATGTAATTATTATACAAACAAAATCAAACAGGGACAAACTTAGCATTACAATAACAATATAAGTTTATTGACACTCCTGCCAGTATTTTCTTGCATACACATATCCTCTTTTAAAACATTTCAAAAGGTTATCTTTTCCAATTATGTAATCCTCTAACGTAACCTTTGTCAGTCGACGCGACTCGTTAACCAGTCTCTGAATTTTATAAAGCGTGAGCTAAAACTAATAGATCGTCCAAAGATTTCACCTTTGATATAAGGTCACACAAGTACAATTTTAGATTTTGGGTTGAACAAAGAAAAATTGACTAGAGTGGGATTTGAACCAACGACCTTACGGATTACTGGCAAGGGCTCTACCAACTGAGCTATCTAGCCCTATGTTGGCGGTCTCCCTATTTTGTCAATATCTTTGTTCGGGGGGTGCCAGTCAGAAGCCATTCAACCGTAAGCTGCCGTGTGGCCAGGGCCATACAACCTGGGAAGCGGCAGCCAGGGGATCATCTTAAGGGGATGCAAATTTTTATATTTTAGGTACTATTTTTAACACCCCCCTCCCTCCCCATAACCGTACTATTCACACAAAATGTGCATAAAAATAATGAGTTCAAAGTTCCCCAATATCAAACATCGAAATCAACCCAAGCATCTGCTAGATTATCGAGTAATATGTCGCCCTTAATTGACCATATTTTTTTAGGGCGCTTTCAACTGCAAATTTCATTCTGCCTGTATGTCGTTTCCAAATAAATAATAAGAATAACAGTTTCTCGCATCATGTAAATTTGGTCCACAAACGCCCGCCCAGTAAGAACTAATTGTGTTTATCTGTTGATTTACTGTAGTTATATCATGGAGGCCAACATAGGCTTTTATGCCCGATGTCATGCTCATTAGTGGAGGAGGGTGTCCCCCACAATGTTCCAATACTTTAACAAACTCTTTTCCTCTTGTGCATGGTGAAGTAGCCCTTAATATTCTCTAAAGAATTCATGAGATTGCCAAAACACAATTAAGACACAATATGGGAGGGGGGGGGTCATTGTGTGCTTGGAATCTCAGGAATTCTTTACATGATTTCATGGGGGGGGGGGGGTACTTCTATACCAGAGGAAAATAGTGTGTTTAAGTATGGGTACATTTGGCGAGGGGGGATACTCTCTGCCACATACCAGGAATGGTATAACCAACCTAAGTTTGTTTCCATTGATATTAAACAAATTGGCCTAATGAGGCAAAGTCGTGTTGAATAAAAAGTATTCCATCATTTAAGGAATGACAAACTTCTCTCTTGCAGGAATGCAAAACATCCAAGTAGATCTCTGTCATCTGATTGGAGGATAAAACTTTATAAAGTTTTGTGGCATCCACTACGAGGGGAGGGTATTTAGTACTGGTGTGTATAATGCATGGTCAGCAGTGGCATAACCAAACTTTTTCATGGGGTTGGGGGGGGGGGCAAGTAGGGCAATGAAACAATTTTGAGAGCTACTGACTGTATCAGAGCATTCACTTGTGTATTTTAAAAATGTTATTTGGGAGAGGGTGGAAGGGGAAGAGTGGAAGGGGAAGAGTGGAAGGGGAAGAGGGTGAAAGGGGGTGGTTCTGGGTGGAAGGGTGGGTTCTGGGTGGAAGGGTGGGTTCTGGGTGGAAGGGTGGGTTCTGGGTGGAAGGGTGGGTTCTGGGTGGAAGTTCTTGGTGGAAGGGGGGGGTTCTGAGCACAGGGGTTCCCCTCACCTCATCTGGTTATGCCACTGTGCATGGTGTAGTCTAGCATGCAATAATAAACAGAATGAAACAATAATGCATTGCATCCATCGGTGAATAAAACCAATGTACAGTAGGCCATGTAATGGTTTGAGTTAATGAATGTCACGTGACCTATAATATAATCTTCCAATCAAATTACAAGGATCTGCTTGGGTGTTTTGAATATCCTAATTTAGAATGCCCAAAGTGTTCAACCACTGCTCAAAATTAAAATAGCACCTTATTAAAGTAAAAAGTGAAGGTTTTAAAACTGTGGGAACACACAAAAATATATTCTTGGGTGCCTCGATTGAAAGTTCTTCAAGAGTGGAAGGTAATCCAATAAGAACTGATTGAACATTATTTGAACAACGATGTTCTCACACTCAAAACATGAATGAGGCCAAGTAAAAAAAACAGGCCAGTTGATCGCGCTGGTTTAAAAAATAAATACATAATAAAGGATGAGGGCCTTTTTATATATTTTTCTTTCATTATTCGTTGCTGGCTATTTAGAACTAAGAAGTCAAAAATATTGATAAATTTACTCACTCGTTGAAATAATAGTGCCAAGATGAAGCAAAAGTACTTCTTTTCATGAAAATATTTAGTCTATTTGGTGGAAATGGGGAAAAAAAGCGAGACGATTAAAAGATGCAGCCCCCCCCCCCAAAAAAAAAAAAACGGGTCGGTCAACTATTTTTCTACTTGGCCTCACTGTCTAGTGTTTTTCTTGGGGAAAAAACAATATCCAAAAAATAAAGGTTTACAAAAAAAACATTCCATGATTTCTAACCAATTGTTTCTATATCCTGTGCGTCACTTGATTGTTTTTTTCTGTCGACCTCACCACATTCATGAACCTGTGCAAGAAAAACAAGAAAATAAAAAATAATAACTTTGGGTTGAACAAAGATAAAAATAATAAAGCATAACTTGAACCTGTGACCTCTATATATTAATGTGCCGACACTCCACCAACTGAGCCATCTAGCCCTACATAGGAGATTTCCCCATTTTGCCAATATCTTTGTTCGGGGGTGCCAGTCAGAAGCCATTCAAACTGCCGTATACCCAGCAGGCCTGTATGCTTCGTTCTAGAAAGGAAAAGGGCACCAAGGCATTCTCTCCTCGGTAAAGGGCACCCTATGAGGAAATTGTAAATTTCTATTGGAGCATTTCAAGGGCACCAAGGCAATGACCAGGGGCAACGAAGGCAATCGCCTCCATTGCCTTCGTGAAGTATCAGGCCTGACCCAGGGATCACACCCAATTTTCTATTTAGATACAACCTGGGAACCGGCAGCAGGAGGATCACCTTAAAAACCTTAAGGATGCAACTTTTTATTTAAAATATCAAGTAATAAGGGAAACTGACTGGGTAAATGTTAAAAAATAATTTGGGTTGAACAAAGAACGTTACAAAAGCGGGTCTCGAACCCTGCAACCTCTGGATTAACACGCTGGTGCTCTACACACTGAGCTATCTAGCCCAATGTTGGTGGTTTCCTTATTTTGGCAATATATCTTTGTTCGGGGTGCCAGTCGAAGCCATTTAACCTGTAACTACTGCACAGCCAGGGATCACACCAAGGTCGAAAGTCAATTTGTCTTTGTTTAATTTGTGCGTATCAGCACGCAATTTATGCGCATCGGCAGTTACGCTAACTTGTGTATGGGGTTGTGACAACTAGAGAATTGCAACAATAACTTCTCTTTCAGAAACAATTATTATTTAAAAAAAACCAAGGACTAACCTAACTGTAACACTGAGGGCAGTACAAATCTTTGTCGTCCAAGATCAGAGGAGTCACCAGCTCTGCAGGGAGACAGCTGATGTGGAACCATCTTTGGCAGGTCCCAAAACACCTCACCCACTCATCAAAATCATCGGTGTACTGCTCTTCACAAAGTGGGCAGATTGTCTCCCCAGTGGCTAATTCCACTGAGGCAGGTTCCTGGCAGGGTTGTTCTGTTGGAGACTGCGGGGAGCTGCAGGTAGAAACAATCTCCTCTCGGATGTAACTATGGTCTTGATTCATTACTTCCTCTTGTTCTGTTGGTTTTGTTAGAAAGCCCTCAGTGTAAAGCTCTTTCCAGAGGTCGTAAACAGGAGCTTCACGGACATCATGCTCACGTTTCAAGCATTTGCGATACATCCGTTTGGTTGGTTTGTCCAATTTGGAATCCAGTCTTAAGAAAAGTAGTTGTGAGAGTTCCATGTTATTTATTTCAGGATGTCTAGCGTGAAGAGATTCGTTGATTATCGATAGTTCAGTTGACTCATCAGGCGCTACAACCTTAGGACTTTGAGGTACTCTCTGATGAGCCTTGGGAGGTGTTTTATGGAGGGGAGCACGAGGTACCCGACGTTCAGAAACTTCAGGCTCTGGCGATTCACAAATATCCTCCAGGCGTTTGTCATCCACCATGCTCCGATCTACAGGGTAAATTCCAGAAATTTCAAAGTAGCTCTGAATCTCTTGGGGTCTGATGCAGGTTTCCCATAAACTTTTAACAAGCTTGGGAGTATTTTTCAGGTTGAGGGGGATGTTATTCATGTAGCTCATTTCAGTCAGCTTGTGTAAAAATCTTGTCTTGAAACTAGTATCGTTGTCATCTTCAACATCCAGTGGACAGAAGAGGCTTCTGGCCTTTGGCAACAGTCGGAACAAATGGATATCATTTTGGAAAAGTGTGAGGTGTGTCTTGTAGTTTATTCCCAAGTGTCCACAGTTCAGAAGTAAGACAATAGGGCCATCTTTTTCAATCACTGGGGTGAACAGATTCTGTATCCAGTCTTGGTGAAGCTCTCTAACGTCGCCCCTGTTTGCAAGAATGAATGCCCTTGATCCACTTGGTGCCCCAGCGAGTGGATTCCAGTCTGCGGGGACCTGTATGCGCTTCCCTTCTTTGTAGATAAAGAACGGAGGGAGAACTGACCCAGATGCGTTGACACCAATCCCGATTGAAACGCTGAAGTCACTGTCACTATCTGCTGATGTCCTCATGAACTGCAACGGAATTTCACTGTAGTGCCAGATGGAATCTGGTTTGTCCAACAAGTCAAGATCCGAGAGGTAACTGTGAAGCTCACTGAACCACTTGGTTACCACCTCTTTTGTGACGGCAGTGTCACAGAGAGCGCGCACCGTTGACATTTCCAACTTCTGGAAATTAATTGTATTGAAGTGGCGGTTTAAAAATGACTGAAACCACCTTCCCGTGGGCTTCTTACTGTTACCGATGAAAGGATTCTTCTTCTTCTTGTTGAATAATGTTGGTACTATATTTCGCACCATGACTGGCTTGATATCAAAGCCCTGTCGACGAATCCGTGACACCCAGTCTGCGACCTTCTGCTCATCCTCAGCTGACATAGCCCTTGGGCTACCTCTTGTGTCATGTATACATTTACCACTAAACCTGCTGTATAAAGATCTCCTCTTGACTTTCCAGCAATTGGCAGCTTCGGTGACAGTCTTGATCCTCCCACTTTTAAGATCGGCTAAAGCCAATTTCATCCTGTTTAATTGTGGAATCTCATTTGTAGCAAGAACCGTATCAACAGCGGCTTTTTTCGGACGGACTTGGTTTGATTTTGAGGCCACCTGTTCTCTCGAAAACTTTACACCGACATTGAGACCTGACTTGTTGTGCTTTGATTGCTGTTCTTGTCCATACTTTGCTTTCGCCCCGACCATGAAATCTTGGATACCGAGCGGATTCTTTATAGCTCTTCCGCATCTAGACCGTTTGGCAGTTTTCTCTCCATTTTTGCTTGGACCCCCAGAAGATTCATCATGCTGTTTCGTCTTGCCCATTGTCCACCTCAAAATGCGGTGAAGTAATGTAGCTCTACAAACAAGTCTGTTAAAATATAATAACGTCAATAATCAGAAAAAAATACTACACTTGGCTTTGCATATCAACAATCTTTAAATTACTTATACAACTAAATTTATTTTTGGGTTGAACAAACAAACAAGAGCAGAATTTGGGTAAAATTTCTGTATCCTGCAACTAATTTTTACAAAAAGGAATATCTCAAATAGGTAAACTAGATACTATTTTATATCATAACGAATGAAAAAGTGGTGGCAGGATACGGAAATTTTTCCAGAATTTGAACCAACGAGTAATGACCTCTGCATTGACATGCTGGCGCTTTACCAACTGAGCTATCTTTAAACACGGATTGTATTCACTCATGAGCCTTGTGCATTGAATCAATTGAATCATGAGTGGACTATGGAGACCTTTCTGACATCGGATTAAACCGACTTTAGATTTATAAACAAAATTGTCAGACCCTCGAGTCATTTCCTATATCTCCAAAATCCATTATGAAAGGAGGGCTCAATTGCAGAATACCCCACAACTCATAAGCACCACCTCATAGCCAGCGGCTAAGGCTATGCTGTCACGGTTTAGTGACCGCACTATGTACACACATCACTCACCGTGTGTACTGTACTGTAGCATGCTATGAGGTCGACTTGTTGGTGTATGTTTATGTACGTATACACGTTCATAAAAATAATATTGTCGTCACTGCTGGCAGTGCGTAGCAACTCCATTCAAAAGGTGCTTTTATTGATTGCGGGGTATTCTGCGATTACTCCGAAAGGAGTAATGTTTTTAAAAACCAACAACTGACCCAATTAAACTCGTTAAAGCACCCACCATCATGATCATAACTTGGTTCCCCCTTGAGCCTTATAGTTATAGTTATACTATAGGGGTCTAACAATAAGATTTTGGGACTCCGTTTCAAAATCATGAAATGGTCAATGAAATTGACTATATAGGGTATAGTAAGAATCATGATGATTGTTGATAGATCAACATTTTCTGATCAGTTTTAGCCAGCAATTACTTTAGTTTCCTTTATACTACACAACTAAAACCTTCCCAACACACTTAACATACATTTCACAATGATTGTGAGGCTTTTTGCTATTTAAGGCCAGAAGGGGAGCCTAGTAATAGTATTAGGGGTATAGTTTCTAAAAGTAACATGAACGCAGAACCGTACCTTAGCCCAGGTTGGACTCCTCCGTTGCATACAACGCGACGGAGTCCAGGGTATAAAGGTAGATTACCATTGCGAAAAAATTTATGATAACATTTTTTCATATTTTTACCTTTTTGAGGAAGCTGAAACTTGACTCACATATT
>JAUELU010000026.1:1387323-1408705 GCA_032357145.1 Evasterias troschelii | reverse complement strand
TCACTTACGTGTTTTTTTTTTTTTTTTTTTTTTTACGTTTTGAAAATTGTGTGCGTCACGTCAATACATGCGGGCTAGTGAAAAACCTGCGGGCGATCAAAATGTTTGGTTGATTCGCCCGGCCGGCGAGTGGAAAAAAAAGTTAAGGGGAACCCCTGCCATGGAGACACAATTGCCTCCATGAAGTATCAGACCAGGGCCCAATTTCATAGAGCTGCTTAAGCAGATAATTATATTTAGTAACTTTCTGCTTAGCAAAAACAAGCAGGATACCAGTCACAGATTGTACATGTGACACGGTCCTTTGGTTTGTAACCTTATTCTGGTAAGCATAATTTTGATGTGCTCAGCTACTTTTTGTGCTTAAGCAGCTCTATGAAATTGGGCCCTGGGTACACAATTTTGCCAAGTACATGGTTTATCAAAGTGTTTGGAATTATATTCTGATGTTGAAAAGTTAGAAACTACCTGTATTTTATGGAAGTGCATACATGTACATGTAATTCTTGTATATAGTCACTTGATTGGAATACAATTTGAATCTGTATTTCAGTGTGTCGTTTTTAATAGCTTAACCTTTTGTGTACTGGATTAAAAAATAACAAATAGAATGGTTAAGTGCTAACACTTTTGCAATGCTTGTGGTAACCTCTAGGTTTCAAATCAGAACAATTTGCTAAGGGACAAGGGAATTTATCTGTTTGATTAGTAAGCCAAAAGAATATTATAGGCCCCCTAATAAATAAAATTCAACACCAATTTCTTCTGTCATCCAGCTCAATAAAAAGTAGTTTATTCTTGCCAAACATTATGCTATGCCTGTGTTGCAGAGGGATCCCCCCTCAAAAAGGGTCCTGTAACACATGTCACTCTTGTACATAAGTTGCCCTCCCCCAACAAAACAGAAATACTAATGGAAATAAGGTGTTGTAATATTGGTACAATTTGTACATTACATTTGAAAAGTGGCTCATTTCTAAATTTGACTTTACAGGAAATGTGTACTCACATGTACATGTACCTGTTTTCTTACTTGCTACTGGACGGGTCATTCAAATAAAGAGGAGCAGAAAGTTGGAGTAGGCGAAATGACTAAATAAAAACTAGTCTCTTACTTCACCATATCAAAACAAATTAATCATCTTAAAGAGAACCATTGAGTTTGACCAACTCACACTGGATGGTAAAAACTTTCTTTTAATTTGTTTTATCGTGGCCGATTGAAAATCATCTTTGAGGTGACATAGCTATCATTAGTAAATAAAGGTATCAACCTGCAGTACATGCATATATGCATATATGCATACAGTGTGTATAGTGTATGTTTAAGTTTGTACGTGTAGAGAATGCACACTGAGAATAGGTGTAAAAGTACTTTAGGTACACTGTATGCACACTTTGTGTGCTTAAAACAAGTTACAAGTCAGACAAGGCTTATACATTCAATTCAAGGTTGCAAGGCTCTTTTTGGACAATCTTCTGTTTACTTGGTTTTCTTCCCTCTCTTCCCTCGTGTGGTGCTTTGTGGCATATCCTTTGGTCCTTTCTTTCTCTTCCCCCTCGCTTTAACTGGCACCCGATCAGTACCCGATACCCCTTAAGACATGTAAGATGCTGCAATGGCTAATTCCTGCACAGGTTGGGTTCTAGCTACCAGTCGTGTTATTTTACTAAACCTTAAGACAAAAGTATTTACTGCAGTGCTCTTATCCGATCGAGTCCGAGTGCTAGATATTGGGCCAGGATTGGAGACTAGCTGCGGATACATCTCCCTGGACGTCTCGTCTCTCTCCTGGCTTGAGTGCAGCCTTTTATGATTCTGTTCACAGTCTGAAATTAATACATATATGCAAACATGCACTCTATAAAATCAAACACTGAGACTCAACTTTTTCCTTCAAAATCATGTGAATGAGTTCCAATTTCCAAAACAAGTGATGACTTCTGTTGGACTTCATCTAATTTTCAGTTTTAAAGTATAGGCAGCTACAGCACAGTAGTATGGTATGCATAAGTATATGGACCATCATCATTCACTTTCACAATAAAATTGCAAACCAATAACCAATTGTAATGAGCACAATAGTTGAACTTATCATATGTGCTTTTGACCAGGAGCTTCTGAACAGTGTAACCCCTAGTGTCCTGCTTTGATCGTGGAAAAACAGTGTTGTACCGGAGACACCCTTATTGTCCGCGTCCTGCATTCAGAGCTGCCAAGTAGATTCTGTATGATTAGAACAAAAATATATAGAACTGAATATGCAAGAGGATAAACATTAAAAAGTTTGGGGCCATCCAAGCCAGCTAGCGATTTTAAAATACAGACAAAGGTCAGACTACAGACACGTCCATGACATTTGTCTGAATCCAAGTCAAGTCACTTGTCATGGTCAATGTCAAGTTATGTATCTCATTTTCAAGTCAATTCAGGTCATTGACTTAATTCAACTGTTTTATTTAAAATTATAGTAAATTAATTTTACAAGCGGTTGTCAACAGTATATCAATCACTAACCTGCACAGCATCCCCTCAAAAGAAAACACATACGTTTTGGGTGCGAAGTGATTTATCTATCTTTTCACAGTGAAAAAACAAAAAACAAACAGGTCAACACGTACACCAACATAATTTTGCCAAATCGTACTCTTACCCTTACTCTTATTAGTATTACCATCTTTTCCCTTTGACTAAACTATTTCCCCCAAAACCAAGAAGAAACAAAACGTTAGGAAACCCCTCCTGAACTTGAAGTATATGACTATCCTCACTTCACTTGAGGACGAGTTGGCAAAAAAATACAATTTTTGAGGGTACGAGTTTGTTGAGCGAGAGTTGGCAAGGGTATTGTGTTCCTGCACGGTTTGTTTGTTTTTTCCAAGTAAAAATAAATTATGTTCCATCCCGATATTCATGTGAATGATTTATTCACTGAATAAACTATTAATAAGAACTGAAGGGTATTCATACTCATGCCTACCCGGCTTTTCTGACGTTTCTTGAATGCCGTTCCAAAATGCTTTGCTGGCTGTGTCAACTCGGCATCACACTATCGTCTTTCGAAGTTGATGGGGCTTTCGTTCAGGCTTGGTACAGAGCCTGGCTTCAGCCTGAAGTTCCGTTTGAGCCACATGCTGCTCTGAAGCTTCACAGAGTCATCCCTGCACTCATCTTTGAAGTGTGCGCTGCAAATCGTGGACCATTGGTCAGCTTAAAATCAGATCGAGTATGTCTACGATGAAAAGGTACCCACATTCCTTGCAAGTGGAAGGTTTTCTCGGAAACCGGACAAAATGTATACCTTGGCTGTCTTCCTCGTACAACCACCAACGACACATGATGCTGGCATAACTAGCACCCAAAACACGTTTGTAAAAGTAGATTTTAACACGATTTCTATATCAAAATTGTCGAAAGCAAATGCAAAAACAACACGTCCCCATATGAAAAACGCGTCTGCCTGTTGTTTACATTAAGCTAACTCCCACAAAAATGACGTTACATTAAAGCGCGCCGCCAACGGCAGAAGTGTTTTTAGTTTTTCAAAACCTTGAAGTTGGGGCCTAATTTTTTGATCAATAATTACGAAAAATCCAGAAGTGTAAATACATCAAAATTACAATTAAATGACAAACATATTAAAAACAAGTTTTAAAAGCATCCCCGTTAAAAAACTCTCGTTCAAGTACTTCTTTAAGTAGTAAAATTAACAAAACTGGTATAAAAACGTTTTAATAATGCCAAGTGTGTGTCTGCAATTTTAAAGATAAAAAAGGATAAGAAAAAGATAAGAAAAAGCACAATATGCAAATTAGTTCAAAAAAGGTGTGATATTGACCATTAAATAAAAGGAAAAATATTTTGAACTTAACAAGTCGTATTCAACAATAAGTGAAAATTTCAGACGAATAGTATAAAGGCAATGTGCTCGTTGTTAGGGTCTTTCAAAAGAACTTTGTACTTAAATAATTTAAAATATAGTGTAAAGTTTACAAGGCTGTTTCTCCTTAACCTATTTTGACCGAAATGGCATGTTTTTGTATGCAAATTATGGTATAACTCTGGATTGCAAAATGCTACAGACTTCTAACATACACCAAATTAATGCTGAGAAAATGCCCTTTCCAACCATGTATCTAACTGAAAATAATTTTTTGCGACATAAGGGCCATTTTTGCAGAGCGGGTCACATATAGTTTTTGAGGTTTCAGATTAAATTGTTTTTACATTAATCTTCTTCCTGACAAGTGTTAACCTACAAAATGTATCAATATATTGTTTTAATGACTGCGCTTACAAATGAGCAGGTGAAAAAGGTTCACTTGGAGATATTTTTCAAACTCTTTGATTTGTGTAAAGCTTCACATTTCTGCTATCTAGGTATATTATAGAATAATAATAATGCCTAATTTATTGTGAGCATTTCACCATAAACAAGCTCAGAAAGAAGTGCATAACAATATTCAGAGAAAATAAATCTAAATGATGTGAGATTTTTGTATAAAATAAACCCTTTTTTGGTAAAATTGTTTCAATTTGCCATGTGAGTGTTTACAGTGGAGAACTGTGAATGTCTTATCATTTTAACTACATGTATGACTATTGAATATTTTCTTTCTTGTGAACTTACAACAGAGAAATTAAAAGCTTAGCAGTCCTGCTGACCAGTCATTGAAAAAGTTAAGAGCAAACCATGACAAAGTTCAAGCTAATCCTGCACAAAATATAACCGTGAAAGGCCAAAAAGGAAGCAAAGAGTATCTCACTCCTCAATTTTACCTAAGGCCAACTGATTGCAATGCTTTAAACGCTTTTAAGTTTTGGCAATTTTTTTTATTTTATATGTACTGCAAGGTTTAAAGAAAGCAAAATAAAGAGTCAGTTCAAAGCACAAATATTTCAAACTATTTTCTCTAGAGAGCATCTTCATCTACACGAGGGCACCGAACCCAATATCTATGTGGTCCCACTCCATGCTCCACTTACTTTGCTGAGTGGCATAAAGTTCCTTTTTTTTTTAGAAAAGTGACGATTTTTGTTCAATAAAATCTTGGGCCTAGCAAATGTTATTTGTAATGTTAAGCTTTTGCTTTTCATTACTTTATTTTACTGACAATAGTAAAAAATTAAACAGGTTGAATAACATTAGGCCCCATGTTTCTTTTTTTACTGAAACTGATCCAAGATGCGTGAAAGGGTAAAGTTTTTGGAAAACAGATGGAAAGTGGTTGGTTAGTTAGGGCCAACATGTACATGTAGGTGTTGTATTATAATTTCATTTTATTTTATCATGTATTATAACTATTATTATTATTATTATTATTATTTATTTCATTTAATTAAAGCATGCAAAAGATATCTCATTTTTATTATTATTAGTTTTCCTTTTTTTTTAGGGGGGGGGACATTCAGGAGCAATTCATAAAGAAAAATTTGTGTGGAAAGGGAAAGAAATTCCTGATAAGGGACAATGTTTCCTAATCAGGATACTGTTTGTTTCCTGATTTGGAAATGTTGGTAGTGTTTCCTATTTATTTTAATTTTAGGCTAATGTGAGGTTGTATTTTTCATTGCTTAGGCCACTGTGGGGAAGAGCAAAATCTTACATGTAGCCGTGGTGAATGAATTCAGGTGAAAAGACACTGAACTTGAGAATTGTAATAAATTTTCTAGTATCGACGGGAACAGCAATGTCACGAAACAAAGTAAAGAATACCAAAAACTACTTTAATTTCATTGCTAATTACTTTATTTTAATTTTAGGCTAATGTGAGGTTGTATTTTTCATTGCTTAGGCCAACGTGGGGAAGAGCAAAATCTTACATGTAGCCGTGGTGAATGAAATCAGGTGAAAAGAAGTCCTCGGTAAGCTGGATTCACAAACGTGTGTGTGTGTGTGTAAAAGTGCCTTAAATGTAAAAAAGAGGTTACAATGGAATTGCCCCCATGTACATGAATGGCACCCAGTCGGGGATCAATAGTAGGGAGTCTTGCGTTTGCGGTCGGTGCCTTTTCATGTTTTTAAACAGCTCACATCATCTCGATTAGGAAATGCATCGCGATACTTCATCGAAACTGCGATTTGCAGATATTGCGTTTTAAAAAAACAGACACGATATCAGAATCGTTTTAAAAATTGTATCGCGATTTTTGATAATATCGTGGTATCGCCTAAGCGTAGAGGGGCATTATAAAAGTATTGATTACCTTGAAACCGTAGTAAACACTCATGAATGGTAGGCCGCAACGGTTCAGATGGTGATACCATACTTGCAATTACAGACGAAATGTACATGCTGTAGGGGGCAAATGGTCTAAATGGAAATTCCCAGATTTGACATTGTGGATCACACCCTCTGGCTCATTAATGTACGGGTGTGTAGACTCGTGCGGAATATGTCCATCACTGAGGATGAAATAGATCAAACAACCAGCCACCTGGGAAGAAAGTAATATTCAAATTTTTTAATCTGTGGAATTTATGTACCGGTAACTATGAAAGAGTTTGCCACAGGATGTGGCAGGCTATCCTCTAAAGCATAAGTGAAATTCTCTCACTTTTTTCATTTTTTGTTGTTGCTACATTAACCCTTACAGACTAGTCACTAGTCAGTTTGGCTAGCATGAAGCCCATATCCTCCCAGACCCTCTTTTCCTATATGTCAATCCACACAGAACTGTTTGGAGTTAGAAATTCTTTTAATGGCAGATTTTGAAATAAGCACTGCAGTGTTCTCCACACACGTATTTTGGGAGGGCGGACCGCCCTCCCAAAGTTTAAGGCTGCCCTGCCAAAGAATTGGCCGCCCGGCTAAAATAATTGGACGCCCTGCCAAAAAAATGACAAACCGCAGCATTTGAATTGCGATCGTTCATTTCAAAACACGATGCACACAACCACATGAATCTGACTGCAGAGTATCCGCTATGTGCATCGGCCCGGCCAGGTGCCACACAATATTCGGTGGCCCATCCACCACCACACGCCCGGCAGACCGGTAGTCCATGCATAGCACATACACGCAGGTAACAACAGTGAGGTCCAAAGTCCAAGCTAATCAATATTCGGCACGCTGTGATTGGCCGTTGATGGCCGTTGTAATTACCATATTCATAAGACTGTAAGAGAGTTTGGCTAGACTCCAACGCAGTACACGTTTGAGCCGAGTAAAGAATTGCCGCAGTGTTGCGGCACGCCTGCAGATTGCTACATTATACAGCCTTGGATAAAGGATATTCATTGACAACTTTTGCCGATAGAGGGCGATGCGGGGCAAAGTTCATTGAATTTGTTCTCAATGTGCAATGTCGACCAATCATTAAATCTTGATTATTTTAATGCAAACGCAGTATCCTTTAATCACAAATCCATGGAAATGGTTGTTGATGGAAAAAGTGTTATTTAGGGCAAAAATTAGGGGATAAGATCGTCCAAAAATGCATTTTCTTTTAATTGTTTTTGTTGGCGTTTTGAAAAGTATGTGCCGTGTGTATCCAGCTTTCTAAAACCCCACACTGTGCGGCATATATCCCTCTGAGGTTAATAACATTATTTTTAAGAAAAGGATTATCTAATGTGTTTTTTGCTTTCACGTCCGTTGACGTCATATACCAACGGGCGCATTTTGATGTCATATCGACGGGCGCCATTTTGATTACGTCATGCAGCCCTCCCAAAGAAAAAGTCTGTGGAGAACACTGGCACTGACTGTTTGGGCCTCAGAGCCCAAGTCCTGCAAAATCCTGCACTTTAGGCCAAAGGATTTAGAAAGATTTTTAACTGATAGGGTTGAGGTTTTTTAGAATGCCATAATTACATGTAAGGCCAATACGGATGGGAAACTGACGTATGCAAAGATTGAATTTTTCACCCGGTAATTAGATCCATTTATCAATTTCCCCCATATATGCCAATATTGATCTAAACTGTATACATGTATTCAGTGTAAGGTTGTGACGGTTAACGTTTACAAAATCACTATCCATTTAGTAAATTATTGACCGTTTAAAGGAAACGAAAAACCAAAAAAGTAAGCTTTTCGTTCGTGCTGCCGTCATGACTGTATTTTTCTGTGTAAAAAGATAGTTTAGTAATTGCCCGACAACTAATGTTGAATGGCCAGATACTTTTTATCTCCGGCGGCGAGTACAATAAGGCTAACCTACAGAAGGCTGAAAATAACTTGGTTGTGGTTTAAATTTGCCAATAAGTATTACTCTGTGGGCGCGCTTGAGTGAAGTGCGTGGTTGGCACAGATGCTCAGCAGACCTACCAGCATACAGGAAATGGGATCACAGTGAATTGTAAACAAAGCCGCTTCTTCAGGGATGCCGAAAATGATCGGTTTGGGGTTTTGTCTGTGTCCTTTCTCTATTCTCTATTGTAAAAAAAATATGTAAGCTTTTTTTTTTTCATTGGGTGGAGGGGTATCCCATGTCTCCTAAACACCTTGACCGGTCGCATTTCTACGATCTGTGTTCAGTGTTTGCGTGAGCCTCGACTTTATAGTCTGTCCCATAACTTACTCTCCAATGTTCTCTTTTATTTGAAGTGACTTAAATTGTTTCCGACTCATATCATAACTGCTCTACAAAATCATATTATTATTATGCGCGGCATTTTGATTTAAAAATCAAAATGCCGCACAAGTCAATCAGCCAGGTATGGAGTAGTTTCGAAAAGATCAACGAAGAAACTGTGAGGTGTAAAATTTGCAGCACTTTTCGAAGCTTCAGCGGGGGATCTACCGGCTCAATGCTGAACCACCTCATGACGAAACATCCATCTGCAGCCAACGGTAAAACTTCAAGTAGTAGTGACAGTCAGGCTGCTTCAGGGTCATTTTTGAGGCGGAAAGTTGTAATCCGGCGAGAACTAATAAAATTACCGAATTGATTGCAGAAAAGATTGGCGGTGAAAGTTTACCAATTAGCTTGGTGGAAGCTGATGGATTCCGCAAGTTATTGGGAAATCTTGAGCCAGGTTATAAAGCACCATGCTGCAAAACGATGACAGCTTAGCTCAGTATGATGTTTGAGAACAAGAAAGAGAGCCTCAGAAAGAAGTTTCAGGACATAGAAAGTGTTGCCCTCACAACTGACTGCTGGACATCGCGCAGTCAAGAGGGATACATGACAGCTCATTACATTGAAGATTGGCAACACCAGTCCGCCGTCTTGGATACGTCCCTAGTAGCCCAACTCGACACCGATGACACCGGCGACAAAGGTCCACAAGGACACACAGCACCAGCTCTGGCACAGCAGCTTAAGAATGTCACAGAACATTGGCAAAAAGACAAAAAAATCAGTGCCGACGCCATGACAATGCATCAAATACAAAGGAAGTTGGAAACCTGGTCCTTGAAGTCCCGATGTTGGATGTGCGGTGCACACAATGCAATTAGCCTTTAATGTGGGTCTTGTTGCAACAGGAGCATCAAAACTGTTATCGGTGGTGCCAATTGCCTTGTTGGGCATTTCAAACACAGCACGGTGGCGAAAAAGGCTTTAGAAGCAAAACAACAACAAATGGATAGTCCCAAACATCGCCTTATTTCATCTTGTAAAACAAGATGGAACTCCACGTTCAAAATGTTGGAATGCTTGGTCGAGGTGAGATGGCCAATTTGCTCTGTCCTCAGCGACAAGAAGTACACCAAATTCACTGATGCACAGACATTGGACCTAAAACCCGACCAGTGGAAGCTGATGGAGGAGCTAGTTACCTGTCTCAAACCTCTTCAGGCAAGTTAAAATAAAATAAAATATAAAAACTCAAAAGTGCAAAATATCTTATTATACTTTGTCTTGATGGTTGTTAATTCAAATCATATGTTGTTTACGTAATGCTTAATTGCAGTAAACTGTGATAACATAATACAATACTGTTAAGTTTCTGTGTTTTATGTATTTATTTAATATTAATTTGTTCTCCCTCCATATTTCCACACAGGTTGCAACCACTGTACTGTCCAGTAAAAAGAATACCAGCGCTTCAACTGTCCGTTCAATTGTCAGAAGCCTGGTGAACAATCACATGGCAGTACATGACAACGATTCCCCGCCTATCATTCAGCTTAAAGAAAGAACTGCAGCTGATCTGCAGCGAAGGTTCTGCTACACGGCGTCACTCACAAGCCCAGTTGTGCTTGCGTCTGCTCTCGACCCCCGCTACAGAAGTTTGAAATTTATGGACTGGGATGACCGAGATGTGACCTTTAATGCCATCAAGAAAGAAATGACACCACTACTACTTGCTGGAGAAGAACCACGAGCGAAAAAACCAAGACCAGCGTCTGGTATGGACTTTCTGCTTGGGAACGCAACAGAAAGCAAAGACATGAACGTAGATGAGGCCAAGGCGGAGTTCGATGCGTACTTAAGTGTTACACCCGAGGTAGACAACGAAACATGTCCACTGGAGTGGTGGAAAGAAACTGCTGGAAATATTGTTAATCACAAAAGGAGTTGTCTGCTTCCCGAGAACGTGAAAATGCAGTGAAAAGGCTGCACAGACTTCGGTTAGACCCAAACCACAACATTCTGCTGTCAAGTACAAAAGTTTAATACCACTAAACTACCAAGCAAGAAATTGCACATTCTTAGAAAAAAAGGTTTTTGTTACATTTAAGATTGTTTTGGAAAGTTACCTGTATGTCTGATGACTTTTTGTACTTGACAACCTCACCAGTCATGCTTTCTGCTGCCATCCAACACAGAGCTCTATTAGATTTTGTAAAAACAGTTGTTTTGCCGATCATCTGGTATGAAATCCCGAAATCAGCCATCTTCACCCTTTCAAATGAGTCTAGTAAAAAGGGGGAACAAATAGTTTTTGAGAAATAAAGTTTTGAAGTGCAAACTCTGGAACACAATTGTAAAGAACTACTTGAAATGTTTTACTTTACTTTTTAAAAGAGTAATCTCCTTGGATCATCCTGGGCTTTTGTCTGTGAGTTTCTTTTGGTTTTGAATCTCTTTCTGTAAAGACTGCTCTGTATTGCCATTATATTTAGCACCGCATGCGCATACAATTCAACATACTACATGTATAGGCCTACATACCAACAAGTACATTTTCTGGCTTCAAATCCCTGTGGAGGATGTTGCAGTTGTGCAGCTCTTGCAATCCTTTGAGGAAATCAAGACAATAATCATATCTTCTCTTATCTGTCAGACTGATGTGGAGGTGAACATTTTTCTCTTCAACTATTTCTCGGATGATGTATTCGCAGAGCTCCGTTACAAAATAGCTGAAATCCTCATCTTCTACCACAAAGAAGGTCTTTAACACATGGTTAAATGTCTTGTCTTTGAGGGATTGGTAGATCTCCATTTCTCTTCCTACACGCTCGATGTTGACACATTTGACTGCAACAGGTATAGCACCAAGTAAACCGACGAACACTCTGGCGTTACAACCTGATGCTATTGCAACTGACTTGGAGAATTTGGCTCTGCCAGTCTGCTTCTGTTGTTTGGTAGTCCATCGCTGTCCCTTTAACAAAAGATTTATAATTGAATTTTCATGCACAGGATTTGAAACTGTCAATCAGTAATAATATTTGTATCAGTTTCTATCAGTACATTAGACAAGTGTTACAGCAAACCATTTTGGGCCTACTGGATTGAATTTTTATTATTTTGTACCTTTTTACTTCCTAAAGTACTCCGAAGATTTTCTTATTGAAAAGGTGTGGTCATTAACTCATAACAATGTATTAAGATTAACTCTAGAGGTCAGAAATATGTAAAGCAATTTGATAACAAGCTAAAGAATTTTGTCAAAGTATGGGTGTTATCGATCATCATACATGTAGTTATTTTGGGGAAAAACAAAATAGCAAAGCTTGCCCCATGTGACAAAATTGTTGTAAAGTGAATGTTAATAGACACAATCGGCGACTGCAGCACGTGACCCATAGTGGGTATACAATGTAAACAAATCAAGCAAGCAACGTGCTGTGTGAATGGAAACGCATGGCTGCTTCCGAGTGCTACTGTCGTAAAGCGGCAAGCAGCCATGCTTTTTTCCATACTCACTGTGCATTACTTTGTATACCCACTATGAGTCACGTGCTGCAGTCGCCGATTGTGTCTATTATGCTTCAATACCTACTTTATAACACTGCAACTTTTTTACCTTCAGGTTTCTGACAAAGAAATCATAACAGAAGAAAAAATGACGGATGTCTAATTTCAGTTTGATGGTTTACTTTAGTGCCCTGAGCACTTTGGTGGATATCTGCACTTTATAGTGGGAAAAGCAGACGGTGAGGAATACACTAGAGTAAGACAGCATCATTGAATAACATGTGTGCAGGTACTAAACATCATCTAAGCCAAAATAATGTTGCTTTGATCAATTTTTCAGTCTGATATAAATATTAATAATAATATTGGCTGTTTTTTCGGGGGGAGGGATACAAGAGTACATTGCTCTCGCTATGAAAATATATTCTTCCATCCAAAATTATTTCATTATTTTATACCACACACACAAATCCTTGTCATTTCATGTGTAATCCATTATTTTGCCATGTAATTACTGCAACGCATACACTCCTCTGACGCGCCGTCCTAGGTACAAAAAACAAAACATTCGTTACCCCCCTCCCGCCTCTTTAGAGTTGTCTGGAAACCACACTCCACATTATAACAGTAAAAGTACAATCACCCAACTTTTGTAGCGTGACAACCTACTTATTTGACATTTTCACATAATCTCGATTGGCAATGGTCATTGCTAATTCTAATAAGTGTTTGTCTTACCTTTGTTCTCCAGTGCACGTTCTTGTCGCCATAATCATACCGTATCTCTTCCCCGGCACTTATATTTTCAACTCCTTTCAACTCCTATCAATTTCATTACAGCGTTGCACAATGGGTCTTTCGGCAAGGCGTCATTGCACATTCTGCATGCCCCTTCGGCACTAGTTCCATCCACACTGTACGATGAAGTAATTCAAAAGCTTTACAAACACATTTTGGAATGTTTTTACTTTTTAATAAAAGATGTACATAATATGTCACACAACACAAAATCCTCTCTAAATGGTTAAGATTTGCCATGTTCGTTATTGTGCCTCAAAGATAACATATCAACAACAAAAATCACGAAGAACTGTGGGAAATTTATGCTTGATGCTAGCACCAAATGTTGTGGTTGACTGAAGACATATAATTGTGTGACAGCAAATTCTAATGTAACAACAGTTGAGGAATTCTTGTGCCAGTGTTTATATGAGGTGAGTTTGAATTAGAAAAGAAACAGGCGTTGAATGAAGACTGATTGTGATGTAAATAAGTTGGGAGTGATGGTGGTGACATAAAGTTTGTTTTATTGGGTTAAACTAAACTGTACACCAAATTGTAGATAATCAACAAATTTAGTATGAACAACTTCATTATTATGGTTAAAAGGTCTAAATACTTGTAAAATTTCTGTAAAATGAGTCTTGCAAGTTACACTGTAAGTAAACCCCTGCTGGCCGTAGAAATGACAATAACACTCAAGTGTTGTAACAAAATTACAAAGTTGTTCAATAAGTTTTAAGAGAAAATATAACTAGCTGTTGCAAACTGCTAACTAACCAAAAGGATCTGTGGTATAAATGCAAAAAATTAGTAAGTGGACTGATGTTTGGACCCTAGCAGAGTCTTTCTGGAAGGCTAAATGACAAGACAATGCACATACTATGCATACAAGGGTGACAAGAGCAGTCAAGTGGAAATACATGAATAGAGAGAGCGGAGAGAGAAAAGCATAAAGCATTCAGAAAAAACAGGGGGTAAGCAGGGATTGTGGAGACAAAGGGGGGGGGTTGGAGGGAAGGGGACGGCTTTACCACAAGAAGTTGAAAACACAAAGGACAAAGTGGAAGGTTGGAAGAAATGTAAATAATTAGTTAATTGGGCAGACTAAAAATATGGATATCTGTGGGGGGAAGGGAGAAGGTTATTAGTCATTTCCTTCTTGGATGTTCAAACCATGGGGCTGAGTGGTCTTAATGCGCCTTATCCAAAGTTTTTCCCTACTCAGACGGACAGTCTCTCTGCAGTTACCTAGTGCCTCAATGCCCTGTAAACTCATGTTAAAAATGGAGTGGTTAGGAAGATTGAAGTTTTATGTTAACTTGCCTTGTAAGTTTTGAATTATTGACAGAGAGCCCTCAGTTGCTCAGACGGAATAGACTGTTTGTAAAATGTTGTTATTCACTATTTTTATTTTCATATTATTAAGCCCCCACCAAAAAACAATTTCAAGAAAAACTCAAACGATTCTAAGATCCTTTTATTATACCTATACTCTGACTAAATACCCTAGGCAAACTTGCCAAAGTTGGTGGCTCTTATGGGAGAAGAAGTATAAAAAACTCTTATCGAGAGGGTAATCATCATGCCTTTTTCCCCTTCTTGGTGGGAGATAACTTCTCCAAAATACTCAAGAAGAAAATCCCCTTTAGAAAATGTTGTTGTGAAAGTTCCTCTCCCTAAACACAAACCAATGGAGAGGAAAATGGCATTTATTAGGCAAGTCAGGTTCATGAACAAAGTTATTTAAGTTCATACATGTAGCGTACCTGCACTGTTACAAGTACCAATTGTTGAATTTTAGGCAATAAATACATGACGACGTTTCTTGATTTACAATCAAGGACCAGACTTTGTTTTAAAGACTTTTTTTAAAGAACCCCTAGTGAGTATTTCTGAGCTTTGTATATATGTTTTGCTGGAGAAATTTAGTAGTTTATATGTTGAGAAATATTCACTTAAGTGTATGTGATTTATAAATGTTTTCATATGCCAAATGTATGTACTTATAGATTGCAATGTTTCTATACTTTTCCAGGTAATGGGGGTTCTTTCTGCGGTTCTTTCTTTCTTTCTTTCTCTGTTCGTTCTTCATGGGTTATGTTCTGGATTCTTCTAGTGCTGATATTAAATTAAGTCCATCTTCTACATCTTCTTTTCATTCTGTGTACTTCATGTATAGGGCCTCCTTCCCGGTTCTGCTACAAGTGGTGTCGCAGACAGGATTTGATGTTTGCCATTTGTTTTTTTTTGTCTGTCTACGCCTACTGGTACATTTGTTTCAAATCAACACTGTATTACAGCACTAAATGTGTGTCACTTCGTGAAAAGGGAAGACAGCTCGCTGCCTAAATCATTGCTGTCCGCTATAGCTGAATAACTATCCCTGGTGTAGGCACGATCTTTCAACTTCCCCTCCCTCCCCCTCTCTCTCTCTCAAAACCAGGCATGAGAGTATGCGATGATTAAAAAAACGGAAAAATTTAACGCTTAAAATTGCATGTCCGGATTTTGGTCAAGTTTACCCTGGCGTCAGCGTCACACTCAGTGAATCCCTCTGGCGTTTTGGGGACCATGTGTGGGATCGAGAGGAAAATACTTTTAAAAGTATTAAATCAAAACAGTGCTAGACATTGTCTTAAAAAAGCTCGGAACAAAAGGATATTCGGAACTTACTTGAACCACGAAAATGAATAATTATGAACGGAGCAGTCGTGCTTTTGTTACAAACTTTGGGGGGATCTTTTTACCTGTGATAGTGAACAATTGTGGTAAGTGTTGCCCCCTTTTGGCCTTTGAAACTGGTTCTTCAAACACCTTTTAGTATCTCCAAGATCCCGACAGTTTATAAACCATAGCATTTTGGAAAAATAATGTGAGACGTCAAACGTTAACGAATCTCCCCACACGTGTATCGCACACTCATGCATTGTCATCTCGAAGTTTCTTCCAGGTCATAGTTCAATGCGTAAAAATATCTCCAGCCGTAAAACACATTAAACATATCGAAGAAACGGCTTTTAAGCCTATGAAGGTGCGTACTGAAGGCTGGTAAAAAAAAGTCTAACAATGCGCGCGCATCCAAAACACCGCGCGTTGTTGTCAGTTGACTTTTTAATGTCTCCCCACATGTTCCTTTGCTGCAACAGTAAACATTCATGTATTACGGTCAAACCGTACCATAAATGAAGCGGGGAAAAACCGAAAAAATTCTACACATACCAATTGAACTCGCTGCATATGGAAGAAACAAATCAACGCAAATTGGGCCGGCTGCTTATTACCAACAAAAGCGTGTAAAGGTAAATGACCAAGAAGAGGGATTAGCAAGATTCAAATGTATACCCCAACAAATCGCCCCAAAAATGTTATATCAAATTCACATTGAACTCGAAGACCACAAATTTGAAAGGGAAAAATGAGGAATTCTGGTTTAAACCGGAAAATTCTCACATGCCTGCAAAACACCAGATTCTCCTTTCGAGATCTCAAAGCCTTCTGCCAATATCTGATCACTATCTGACTACTCTCTTTCACTTACCACCACTAAACCCGTATTAAACCATATTCACTTTCTCTGTTCACCCTTGTTATCCTAAGTTACTAACTGTTTCTTTAAATACAACCATGGTTTAAAAGAGGGGATTGTGCATGGATGGGCTATTAACATAGATTTCAACAACGCAACAATGAATGGTTTCTTTGTACCATCAGTGAGAGTACAAGAAATTGTATAGACTAATCCAAACTAAAGTAGGGGTTGGGTAATATTCTGACATCACTCACACAAGATTTGTGCATTTTTGTGCTACTTTAAAAACAGGTCGGTCATTCCAACAAGCTTCTGAAAATGTTAAGTGTGTTTGTGAATGCAACTACCAAGGTTAAATAAACTCTGAATGCCCCCCTCCAAGTTATTGACAGAAGGACAATAATAGTGAGATGACCAAAAAGAGCAAGTTAACTCAGTTGGTAGAGCGTAGGCATGTCAACCCAGAAATTGCAGGTTTCAAATCACACTTACATCATCAATGTTTCGTTGTTTACTCAATAGATCTAAATAATGTATAAGTGTAGAGCACAAAAAAATATATATGCCAACTTACCTATATACTCGTCTATAAATTTGACGCAAAATCCCTCATTATCTTCCTTTCAGAGACGAGCATCCTCAGCCTTTTCAGGCATGAGAATATGCGATGATAAAAAAACGGAAAAAATTTAAAGCTAAAAATTGCATGTCCGGATTTTGGGCAAAGTCCAAATTTTTGCGTGTCCGGAATTTGGGTAAGTTTACCCAGGCGTCAGAGTCGTACTCAGTGAATCCCTCTGGCGTTTTGGGGACCATTTGTGGGATCGAGGACACGTTAATAGGAGGAAAATACTTTTTAAAAAGATGGAACCCGAACAGTGCTAGACATTTATTGTCTTAAAAAGCTCAAATAAAATAAAATTCGGAACTAACTTCCACAAAAATTAATTATTATGAACGGAGCAGTCATGCTTTTGTTACAAATATTGATTTTTGGGGGATCTTTTTACCTGTGATAGTGAATAATTTGTGTTAAGTGTTGCCCCCCTTTGGCCGTTGAAACTTGTTCTTCAAACATCTTTTCGTATCTCCATGATCCCGACAGTTTATAAACCACTTAGCATTTTGGTGCGAGACGTCAAACGTCAACGAATCTCTCCACATGTGTGTCGCACGTACCCATGCATTGTCTAGAAGTTTCTTCCAGGTCATAGTTCAATGCGTAAAAATATTTCCAGCCGTAAAACACATTAGATGTATCAAAGAAACGGCACTTAGGCCTATGAAGGTGCGTACTGACGACTGGTAAAAAAATATAACGATGCGCGCGCATCCAAAAGACCGTGCGTTGTTTTCAGTAGACTTTTCAATGTCTCCACGAATGTTCCTTTGCTGCAACAGTAAACATACATGTATTACGGTCAAACCGTACCATGAATGAAGCGAAAGACTGAAAGAAGTCTACAGATATCAATTGAACGCGCTGCATGCACATGGAAGAAGCAAATCGCGGCCGGCGGCAATTTATTATGAACGGAGTGAACCATCAACTCAGTCACCTTTGAGGTCAAGAACCTACGGATGTGAGCCATTTTTCTTAGTTGATACCTGACAGCCTTTGAAATGTGGTTGAGGGTCATGTTGGAGTCTAGGATAACACCAATATTGTGGCATGTGATGTGATATCTTCTCATTTTGTGCTTCTTCACCATCACAATCATATTTCTATGCAGTTATTCTTCTTTTAAAGGCACACGCTCATCAACATCGTCCCATGAAAGGCGGTTTTCGTTGTTTGTTCTGGTAATATAAACTAAACCCTCTGTGTGGACGTCGTACATGACAACAAGCAAATTGCTTCTTCCTTAAACAGTACATTAATCCATAGTTTGTTGATTTGTTGAAAAATGTGCGATGGGATTGTTAACATCCAACTGCTGGTCATTTTGTAACATAGATAGACGCAGATGTTGGTCTAATTAATTTCATTGTTGTGCGTCTTTGAATTGGTCTCGGTCTAGGCCTACCCCCAGTATTTGATTTTCATATTTCAGTGACGTGCCTGTGTTTTCTTAACACATCCAAGATGGCTGCTGTCCTGTTTTAGGCTGTAAAGGTTTTCATTGGGTTGAGGGGCTGATATAACCCGTTAAGGTAAAAATCATTCCTGCGTCACTGCATAAGGCAATTTTGGTTTGTTTTCCATGTTGGTCGCCATGGACTGTAGTAGTTAGGCTCTGTATGTACCTGTTGCACAATCATTTTGAAGTAAGGAGAACGAGACTTTGACCTTTACTTGTATCAAAATTTTGAAGTGAAGACGCGAAAGTGCCATCGCAGATCATCGTTGTTATTTGTCGTTTGAGTATTGTACATTGTCAAACATGTATATTTTTAAAAAGATTATCTGTCTCCTAAAAGATTGTAGCTAAACCAACTGTTTCAACTGAGCAATTGTGCACTTCTTTGTTTTGCATCTGAGTAATGCTTTGTTCATTTATATCTTAATGTTTAAAAGGAGCAACCATATTTTCATGCTACCATATTGTAAGAACCGTATTGTATGAACCGGTTCATATTGAATGGGTTCATATTGAACCGGTATATATGAACCGGTTCATATTGTATGAACTGTATTCCAACCGTATGATTCTAAAGCGCATACGCCCTGTGCTTGATCGGCTTCTGAGAAACTTGCAGAATGGTTTCCGTCCAAAGAGAACCACAACTGGGCAGATCCTTGCCCTGAGGCGAATACTTAAAGGAGTCAGGGACAAGAACATGTCGTGTGTCATCACCTTCATCGACTTCAAGAAAGCCTTTGACACTGTACACTGAGGCAAGCTCATTGAGATCATTCGAGCATTGGTGTTCCAGGGAAGGTAGTCATGGCAATCATTGCAAGCTACAACAAGACGTGGGCTAAAGTGGTTACCCCAGATGGTACCACAGACCTCTTTGAAATCAAGGCTGGAGTTCTGCAGGGGGACACACTAGCACCATTCTTGTTCATGCTCGTCTTGGATTATGATTTGAGGTGTGCTATCAATGGAAGGGAGGAGGAGCTAGGCTTCACGCTTGCCAGGCGCCGGAGTAGGAGAGTGCCAGCTGTAGTGATTACAGACCTTGACTATGCTGACGACATCAGTCTCCTCTCAGACACAGTGGATCAGGCACAAAAACTGCTTGCAGCTCTTGAGCTCCAATGTAGCCGAGTTGGCCTGCAGCTCAACTCGAAGAAGACAAAGGTGATGGCAATTAACTCAGTAGACAGTACCATCAAGACCCGAGATGGCGCTCCCCTAGAGGTCATTGAAGAGTTTAAATACCTTGGCGTCCTCATAGGATCAACTGAGAGTGAGATAAGAGTGAGGAGAGCTTTGGCATGGAAGGCCCTTCATGGCATGAGGCGAGTTTGGAGGGCTGGTCTCAACGATGACATCAAGAGCATTTGTTCGCTGCTACAGTTGAGTCTGTACTTCTGTATGGAGCCGAGACATGGACTCTGACAGCCAATCAAGAAAGAGCACTAGACGGCGTCTACACAAGAACGCTACGGATGGCCCTTGATGTACACTGGGAAGACCATATGGGACCACACTGGGAAGACCGCAGGATGAGGCTGGCTGGCCACTGTGTCCGCCATCCAGAGCTAGCTGTGAGCCCCCTAGTTCCTTGGGAACCCATCGATGGAAACAGGAGTAAGGGCAGGAGGAGACTAACTTTCGTAGACCAGCTGAAGAGGACGCAACACAGCAAGAAACAACTGAGCTTAGGACGCTGATGCTGGACCGGGATGCGTGGAAGACGACCATCAGAGTTTCCCGAGAAGGTGTCGGCTGAAGACAACCTCTCGCTCAACTACTAAAACTAGTTTTCCAAAGTATCTACATCAAGATTGACTTTTTTCAAATGAGGGTGCAGAACAAGAGCAGATTTCATTGATGACGGGACAGTTCCTGTTGTGAGTGATTTATTCACGATGCAGGTGATGACAGGAACGAGTGTGTTGATGCAGCCTTTCAATAAACCTGTTGGAATCGGATCAAGGTCCCAGCTCTTAGATGGAGATTTTGAAATAATCTTGTGGATTAACTTTGCGTTTGCTGGACCAAAAGATGAAAACTTGCTTGACTTGGAAAACGATCAGGAATGGATTTTATCTTTTCTCTAAAGAAAGTGGAAAAATCGACAGTTAGTTTTTTATCTTACTTGGACGAATGGAGTGGGAAAGCCTTTTTACGACGAAGGAGCTGATCGGCGACTTGAAAAAGCTGCTTCTGATTTCCAGAGGAATTCTGTATTAGAGCTGAAAAATGACTACGTTTGGCTTCGCAAATTTGATAAAATACGAAATTCCGTTGATCGCAATATTGCTGGCGGTCGACCTCAAGTCCAAGTCCTCACATTCAAGTCAACGACGTTTATGTTTTGCATCAGTGATTTTGTTATTATACCAAGGGGTAATAGGCAGGAAACGTTTGTTAAGTATAGAGAAGTCCAACTTAGCAAGAAAAGAGCCAAGTTTCATAGTTTGGCATGCAGTGAAAATGATGCTTACACTTTTCTGCTAAGAAAAATGAGCAGGATGGCAGTCACAGTTTAAAAACACTGCTAACGTGGTGGATGCAAAGTTGTACACATGCTTAGTGTCTCCCATCTTATTTTCGCTTAGCAGAAAGTTCCTAAACATTATTTTCTGCTAAAACAGCTCTATGAAATCTAGCCCCGGTTGGGTAGACATCTAACATTTGACATAAAGAGCTCAGAGCCAATTTCATGAGTAATCATTCATTTCATTTATTCTGGTTGTGAAGCCAAGAACTCTCAGAAAAGAGATCCTAATCACTATACAAGCCAAGAACCCAATGGAAAAAAGACCAGGAAGGAAGTTTCAGTTTTTAGATGTTTGAGGAAAATCCTAAAGAATATATCAAGAAAACCCATGCAATGAGGTAACATAACAATTAAAATTTATAAGGCGCTATTCCATCAAGATCATAGCGCACATAAAAGCAATTAACATGGAAAAA
>JAUELU010000026.1:1289387-1302955 GCA_032357145.1 Evasterias troschelii | reverse complement strand
TTATGCTTACCGAATGGTTCCTTGGCAACCTGAGGCCTGTCTGTCTGAGTCGGTTCACTGGTACCCACTTCATTCACCGAGGCAACACGGAATAAGTACTCCTTCCCTTCAGTCAGATTAGGGACAGTGAACTCTGGCGATGTCACTCTATCATCAGCGATTGCCCAATCACCACGCTTTGTTTCTTTAAACTCAACGATGAAGTGCGTGATCTCGCAGTTACCGTTGTCTGTCGGGGGCTTCCAGGCGAGCGAGACAGAGTGTTCATCATAACCGACGATTTTAACATTCTCAGGTTTCTGTGGCTTGTCTAGGGTAAAACAATACAAATTTTTCTTAAATATGACCGGTGCATAATTTCAGCTGGCAAGGTTGGAGGCCAAATGCAACTTCAACTTAAATACTTGGATTCACTTATGGAAGGTATACGTTTGGTAATCACTCTTCAAATTAATGGTAAGAAGTACAGCAGCTTTCGATAGTATAAAGCATTTTGAAAAACAATCCACTTTGAACTAATGCAGTTATGGACAAAGATATAAGTGTTTATTCCCCAAAATTTGAATTTGAGAAACGTTACATTTGGTATGTTTTCAGGTTGTGTATTCCAAATATGGATTATTCTTCCTATGTGGACATAAACACTCTGAATTTTTGGCGATATCTCAAAAACTTTATCAAGACATTTTAAAACCAACTTAACACTACCGTGTGATCACTATTCATCAAGCAATCAGTATGTCAAACACTCTTAAAGGCAAAGCATACTTTTTGTTTTTGGAACCGTTCAACTGTTTTAATCCTATATAAATGTAGATATACAAAAATAATAACCTGTTAAAATTTCATATCAAAAGGTGGCTGCGTTTTTTGAGTAATCGCCGAAATCCTGGAGTGAATTTGTTAACGCAGGAAGAATTATCCCTAATAGGAGTACACAATCTAATAAACGTATCTGACAGTACATTTCTCAGATTCAAATTTGGGGGGATAAAAACTGCTATCTTTTTACATAACCACATTAGTTCAAAGTGAAATGGTCCTCAAAATGCTTTATACAATCGAAAGTTGCTGTACTTCTACCTAGTAAGATTTGTTATTGCCATTAATTTTAAGAGTGATATCAAAACGTATTCTTTCCCTTTAACCGATTATGACTACAGTATGTCAGTGCCAGATTCAAAGGAGAAGTTGACATAAAAACTTCATAATATAAAAGTGAAACCTCAAATTAAAATTTAAAAAAAAAAGTGTTAATCGCTTACAAAATGATTATTTAGATTTCAATTCATACTGACCATTTCAAAAATCAGAACAGTTGTTCTAAAAACTAATTTTGCCTCCTATGAAAAATTGTGGACAAATTTTAAACAGCTATGTTGAAATTATTTGAAGAGAAGCTATCAACGTACCGATGACTGTGATCTTGAAGTTGGCCGTTTCAGTGCCATGTTTGTTAGTCACATTAACCGTGTACTCATTGGTGTCGTCACGATCCGTGTGAGTTATCAACAAAGTAGCGTTCTCAGGCATTGTCACCATCTGGGTTCGATCATCTGGAACCAAGCTCACACCAGGTTTAGACCATTCTACTTTAGGGGCTGGAGAGCCGGAGATGTCTAAGTTCACCTCCACTGGTTCACCGGCTTTGACGACGATGTCTTCCATATCTAGAGGCACTTTAAGGGTTGGTGGTGCTGAAGAAAGTAAAAAAACAAACTATTGTTAATCCAGGGGTCAGAGGTTCAAATCCTGCTCTAGTCACTTTATTGAACCCCAAATTCATTCACATTTACCCAATCAGTTTCCCTTGAATAAAGGTGATGCCTTTGCTGCTGCTGTTAAGGTTGTATCATAAGCTTGAGTGATCCCTGGCTACACAGCATATATCGTTTGAATAGCTTCTGCCTGGTACCCCCAGACAAAAATATTGATATACATGTATTAGGGACACCGCAAACATACGGCTAGAAAGCTCAGTTGGTACAGTGCTGGCATGCTAATCCGAAGGTCAAAGGTTAAAATCCCGCTTATGGGTCAATTTGTTCAACCCAAAATGGTTAAACCCATTGGATCCAAAGGTTTGTCCTTCAAGAAACCCCATTCTTGACAGGTTTTAGCATCGTATTGTCAGTGCACAAACATTGTATCCTGTTCGTAAGTACGACGTAGCTCCACTGCAGGCAATGCCCACTTTACACAAACTGGCTCGACTAATTACCAGAAGCCCAGAGGAGTTGCATTAAGCTAATATTTTCTGCAAGAAAAGTTGAATAATTGACTACGGTCTTCTCACATTTCAAAGTTTCTGCCAAAAGAAATAATTTTGAATGATGACATGGGGTAAGTTTTAAAAAATAAAAATAAATTACACAAATAATCTATGCCAGCTTTGGAGCCAGAAGTAGCCAAAACTTTAAGTTTGTAACAAATATGCCCTGTGTGACGTTTATAAATTACCAGTTAAATTCACAGGTAATTTTATTTGACCTTTTCGAACTTGAACTGTTAACTCTTGAAAACTTTCAGGTAAAAGACATTTCCCAAGAAACAGCTACCCCTGCTTGGGAGTAAGGTGAAGTGAGATCAGCATGGGGTGGCAGTGGGGTTAAAAACTCCCCGGCATTTCCTTGGGGTTTTATTTCTTGTGATTTGAATTGGTAGTGTGACTAGGGCTTCGGTGTCCATTTGAACACTTCAAGAGAAAAAAACTTGTTCAAAAGGTTACTCAGGACAAGGTACAATGAAACCCTCTGAGTTCAGCATTCTCCTGAAGACAATAAGAGCATACTGATCGAAACGTTGAGTCTTTAACTACTGGTTCTTTTCAGAACCAACAGTTACCCAAAGAGATTTTAACATGGTGTTACCGCAAACCTCTCTTAGTGTAACCCACCTCCAAATAACCCTCTCCAATCTTCACTTCTTACCTTGAACTTTGAGGTTAGAGCGTGTAGCCCTAGTCTCATCCAGAGCGCAGGCATAGTTTGCTTGATCGGCTGGTCCAACATCTTTGATAATCAACTTCCTGGTGTTACCATCTGCAATAATCTCGTACCTGTCATCGTCGGGCTCGATGGGTTTCCCGTTCTTAAACCAGAAGACCTCAGCTTCAGGGCTGTCAACTTCGGTGGAGAGCTCCGCGTCTTCGTGAGCAAAGACTTCTGTTTCTTCTGGAAGATTCCCGGAGAAGTTTGGTGGCTCTGAAAACAAAAATAAGTTTTTAAAAGACTGGTCAGGGGGACCATTTAAGCTGATCATTTTACCAGTCCGCCAGCCTTTTTTACTAGGCCATGTTTCATATTACTTACGGATGCTTTTCAACACGGAACTATCCAGCCAGCCCACTACTTGGAGTAAATTTTAACTGGTCCTCAGGTGTTTCAACTGGCATCAGGCCAGCCAACCACTGTTAAGAGAGATTGCTAAATACATGTGTGTGTATGCAGTTTTAGTTACACCAGTTAAATTGTATGTGGCACCTGCAGCTGATTATGGTATTCAACTCGTTATGGTATTACGGAACAGTCTTCCAATATACATTCAAGACTCTTCTTCAGTTGTAATTTTTAACAGTAATGTTAAAGGTATTATACAGGGTTGGTAGAGCTGACAAAATAGTCGCAGAGAGTGTTCATGTTTTGTGTGATCAGCCATACACACGAAATAACAAACCTGTGAAAATTCGGGCTGATTGGCTCGTGAAAGTGGCTGCTTTGAGCATGCGATTGCTAAAAGCTTTTGAGCGCTTGTAGGGTGCTTGTTGGGGCGTAGTGCACGCGTGTCAAAATCGATATGCAAGTAAGTTAACACGATCTTACTCCAAACGCATCATGTTTAACGCGGTCACCCTAAACTGCGTATAGTTAAATAATAAAAAAAACATGCACAATTTCTAGCACGTAAACTCATTGTCCTTAATTTGGGCTGCAAAAACCAAAATTAGCTGTTGCTTTTTTGAAAAGGTTTTTAGATAGAGTTTTCTTGAATGCGACTTCATTTCAGAGGGAAATATTTCGCAAACATGTCGAACAATCCACGTACCTGTAACTGTTAATTTTGCCTTGGATTCCAAATCGGCAAATTTAACGGTGTACTCCGCAGTATCATCAAACGTTGCTTTGTAGAAGATCAACTTGCGGATACCTTTGTCCGTCTTAGTGACCACTTGATCAGTCAGACTGACCGGCTTGCCTTCTTTAAACCATTTGACATCTGAAGTGAAGTCCGAGATCTCGCACTGAAGGGCGCAGGATCTACCTTCAACCACAGTCGCTGGGGATAACTCCTTAACAAACTTGGGTTTCGCTGAAATACAGATGAGAAAACAATTTAAACTGTGTGTTTCATATGACTTTATTCTCAAAATAATAAAGATAATCTGAGAAGGCTAATCATCCTTACTTGCAGCTGAAAAGCTGAATTGCAAGGACAGATTCAAGCTGCAAGCTTGCAAGGGCGCCTACTTGCAGCTGAGAAACTGAATTGCGAAGGACTTATTCGAACCACAGGCTTGCAAAGGCGCCTACTCATAGCTGAGAAGCTTGCAGCCGAGAAACTGAATTGCGAAAGACGTATTCGAACCACAGGCTTGCAAGGGCGCCTATTCGCAGCTGAGAAGCTAAATTGCGAAGGACGTATTCAAGCCGCAGGCATGCAAGGGTGACTTTGGCAGCCAGCACCATCAACCTGGGTATGACCAAGGAGCACAGCACAGCTGTTGTGGAGCACAACAAAAAGGCTTTTTTTCCGGAGGGAGAAAAACCCCTGTCAACTCCCATTTGACTCAAAACAGTGCCACATTGGTGAGAGGCAAGTGCTTTACACACAAGCCAACCATGTCATACTATACTTAGGGTTAGTGCATTATGTAGCAAATCTAGAAACACCAGACCAAGTACCCGTTTGTTTCATGGCAAGTAGCCTGGGTGTTTCACTTGCATGACAAACTGCACAGGACCAGAGCTTGATTTCACAAAGCAAAAAGACTCATCTTAAAGGTCAGGTCATAGATTGGTAGAAACTGCAACAATTAATTCATGCAACTTACATGGAGAGAAATAGTGAAGCTGTTGATAATATCGATATTTTGAGAAAGGATTCCTTTCCAAGTAACACGGTTTGGATAACTTGAGAAACAATTCACGCATGAATCATTTCTTAGATTCTTGTGACTGCTACGGCCAGAGATGCGGTTGGTACCTGCTGTCACCTTGCTAAATGTGGATGGATTTGACATTCTCTAGAGAAATACTTTGACAGTTTTATTTGAGCTATTTTAAGGGAGCTGTGATGGTTTAAGGAATAAAATAAATGGCCCAGTGACTAGGGATAATAATGCTGAAGTGCCATGAACGTCACTAATGGACGGATTTGAGCACAATCAACAGAGCCACTAATGTTATTTTTATTATTATATATCCTTACTTTTGACAGTCAGATCAGCTCTGCTGTATCTTCCAAAGACACTGATGGCAACCTCTCCTTGATCTGCGGCTTTACAATCCTTCACAATCAGAGTGTGTCTACGGCCCAACCGTTTCACCTCACACTTCTTATCACGAGGTGGGACCTTCTCGTTGTTCTTATACCAGCTCAGATCCATGCAATCTCCAGAGAGCTCACAAGTGAACTTTGCGTCTTGCCCTTCGTGGACTTCAATGGGCTTCAGGAGAGTCACAAAATCTACCTTTGGTTTGCCAGCTTAAAACAAAAGAGAACCTCAATGTTACTTCTCACTCTTTTTAGTGTTCAGTCTCACTCCTCATGCTGTGTGCTGGTTATTGATTTTCTGTCATGATAGATGGAATTTGGTAAGAATGAATCTCTGCTAAGCATGTTTTACAGAGTACCAGCTGTAAAGCCCATTTATTACCAGGCATTTCTCACTGGCAATCGTATAATACAAAAACATGCTTAGAAGAAACTCATACTGCTGAAGTATAATGTCTGAAAACACAAATCAAAAACATGCATCCAAAATAAAATGTTATTGGAATAGACTGTATCACATCGTCGATGTAGGGTAAAACCATTACAAATAAAAGGCCACGTCTAAATCAGGTGACTTTGGTTACGACCATTAACGAATAGGACTTTTAAGCCAACCAGCCATAGCCACTGCCGAATCCATTAATTCAGACACAGACTCAGGCTGTGTCTGAATTGGCGGGAAAATATGAGACTAATGATTGTCTCGGAATTAGATGTTTCAATCATAAGAAATGCTTTCCTTCAATGAAATGGCCATAGGTGATTTTGGATAGAATTACACACAAACATATTCCGGCTTTGGAGCCAAAAGTTTGAGCTTTGTGTGTGCAGTAGATATGCACCCATGTGGCAACAATGACTTACAGAGCTGCCAACCTTTGCATCTTACAATCAGGAATATTGTATACAACAATCAGGGAGATATATTAGAAATACATTCAAAATACGAACAAGTTTCCAAAATCGTGGAGATTTTCAAATTTGTTCATCTGAACATGGAAAGATTGCTTTATTTTCAGGGGACTGTCAGCAGAAACAATTGGCAGCTCTGGACTTACCAACAGAATAGGCAGCTGCATCGCTGCAGGATCCAAATTATTTCCGTTCAACCGCTAAAGTAGGTTTTGTTTGGTTTTTGTATTTTTTTTTTTTTCTTCTATGAGTAATGAATGTAATCATTTTCACGATTTGCGTGTGTGTTAAAAACCATGCTCCAGTGTGTTTTCAATGTAGTGTAGTGAGTAGGCATTACATACAAAGTATGGACATGAGGATAGTGGACATCCACGTTACACAAACACTTTGTAGACTGAACAAGGTTTTCATTAAATAAATTTTAAAAAATTCTCAAAAAGTAATTTCTCTTAGAGGAATGTCCCTTGTCCACACAGTGTATGTAATATCAAGCCTGGAATTTCATCTTTGAGAGGGCAAGGTCATTCTCATTTTTGAAATGGCATTTCCATTGGAAAAAACCTTAAAGTCTATGGAAACTTTTGAAGGGGCACCAAGGCCAAGACCAGGGGCAACAGAGGCCATGGCCTCCGTGCAATTCCAGGCCTGTGCCATAAAGAGCTTGGATTTGGCTAAACCTAACCAGAGGAAAAACCATTCAATATTTACCAGTGTTATTACTAATATCACACCTCTATGAGCTTCACTGCAGATCGGATTTGTTGTGCATGAAAATGTGTTGAGTGCTAAAACCATGATTGTCCTTTAAAAAAGTGCGCCGGATTGGTGGAAAGGAGAGGGGTAAGGACGACCGGAGGGTAGGAATAAAGAAGATTAGAAAGATAGTAGTAGATGCTGGATGAAAGCAAGAAAACGAAAACAGGAAAATAAGGGGGAGGAAGATGGGGGTGTAAGAGGTGCAAAACCATGAAGGACTTGAAATTATGCGGGAAGAAATATTTAACCACTTTTTGTCGGACCACATGTGTATCCCCCAAATTTGTCTTAACTTGGCGAACAGTTTTGTAGCCTGGAACAACTTTGGAGCACCCTCAATTTGTTGCGCGCTTACGGATGCCTGATGTTTTTATCCACCCGGACATTCAATTGAGTAACTTGCAGAGGCAAGCACCAACCATGCTACATGTATGCTTCATTTCTGGAATCCATGCTCGTAATCTCCCTTTTTCTGGGGGTTATTGTGTAACCCCCGCTTCCAGACCTTAGCCTTTTTTTTCACAATTGTGACTTTTGAGAAAGGACAGGCTGCCACTATTGTCTATCATTGTATTCAGCTCAATGGAACTTAAGTCCAAGCGTTCCAAGATTCCGGCACACCGTGGCAAATTATTGCCCCCAGGCTTACGGCTAAGGTTTAGCAAAACATGGTAAAGGGATGCTCAAACTTCTAACACGAGAACAACCTTTGTTGTCTTTCCTTTGTCAAATCAGGGGTCGATTTCACAAAGCTCTAAAATTCATCTTAAGATGAGTTATCAGTATTACCAAAGTGATTAGTATTGTGACATCACTCTTTGCTAAGCAACTGCGATGGATTTGCAGTTATGATCAATCTTAACTCTTTGTGAAATCGAGCCCAGGGCTCTATCGTGACAATGATACTTTCAAAAGAAAATGATTAAACCACACCTCAAACAGTTCTGAAAAAAAATACTGCGAGTTTCTTATCCGGAAAACCGACCCAAAGTGGTTAAAAAGGCACGAGGAATCAGGAAATGGATGTAAGGAGAGGACAGTAAAGAAAACAGTAACTTAAAGAGAGGAGGGAAGTCAAAGGAGAGATTGAAATAGGGGAGGAAGGAAGAAGGAAATAAAGTAGTTCAAAGACTGGTTCAATACTTGAAAAAATAAATTCCATAATGTTGTACTAATTAACTAATAAAGCCTATTGTTTAGTTTAACCTAAACACTGATGTGTGTAAAGCGCTGTATACCGAGCTTGCACGGTAGCTAGAATAAAGGAATTAAACTGCCTCTAACTACTGGGCAATCTCTGTGGTAGAGTGGTAAGACATTTGCTCTTGAATGGCAAAGAACTGGTTCTATAGTAATATGCCTGTGAATTGTTTCACAGGACTGCAGGAAAAGTACTGAGTATACAGTAATTTTACATCAGTGCATGGGTAAAACCAACTAATATTCTTTATCCCTGGTGCAAATCTAACAACTCTACAAAAGCCTTTCAACTTTAATGTAACAATAATCAATATTGAACCAGCCTTTAGGGGGAAATGGGGGAGCAATGTGGCATGGACGAGATCGATTTAGATGGAGAGAAAAATAACAAGAAGGATAAAGAGGCGGGAAATCATGTGACGCTTGTCATGTATCCAAATAAAAAAGCTGTGTATGTGTGGCACTGTTTGTAGTGTGTTAAAGAGGGACTCCAAAGTCACAGTCAGTCTGTGATGCACTCATTTTCCAATACATAGGGCCCTCATGAAAGTAGGAGGAAAAATGCTAAGTCTCTAACCTCACGTAAAAATGGTATAAAAATACCATATATTTGATACTCTTTCAGAGGTATATTTGAAATATGCCCTCATCACTCAGACAGCAACACGAAATAGGTCTGTCCTGTACATTTCAGTGAGGAATTTTAACGCCTGTCAAAAGGTCAAATATATTGCTGTTTGATTGAATATCATCAAAATCCAAGAATGAACTGAACATTTCTTAGTAGAAACATGTACAGACTACATATTTGAAATGTGAAGCCATTGAGCTTTTTGGGATTTGACAAAAAATGCACTTAAAGGGTATCAAAACACAGTGGCATCTGACACCATTTTAACATAGGTTTAGAGATTTGTTACTTTTTCCCCACTTTCATAAGGACTCTATGTATTGGAAAATGATTGCATCGCAAAACTTTATTTGACCTCGGAGACCCTCTTTAGGGTGCTTGTGAGATAAAACGCTCATGTGAGTATGTGAACCTAATACGTCCTACAGCAGCCACCATGGTTCTCAATATCAAAGAGTACAATGAAACAAAAGTGAGATTACAAGGACAAATTAGTCAGGTCCCTTGTTGGTATCATAAGAATACAGTAAACAAACATAGGACTGACACGAGGTACCTGACAAGGATGAAGCAGCATGTGGCTGTGGCTACACCACTGTGTCTGTGTCTGTGCAGAAGCCAATAGACTTCAGCTATAGAGACCAGTGTGTCCGATTTAAGGCACATCTTCTCTTAAAAACAGTTTTTCTTATTTTTATTCTAGTCTTGTAAAATGTTTCCTGATCCCGTAAACTATTTGAGACACAAGTCCTACAATCTTTTCAATATTTCCTTTAAATTCAAGCCATGCACTGTGTGTATGAATTACTTATGTTTTGCGAGTTTCAAAATGGCCGCTGCTTCTGCGTGGCGACCTCACAGTTTTGTGCACACGCATAGGCCCTACTCGTTATCCAATCAGTATAATAGAGACAAGTGCATAGCCAAAGCCACTAAAGCCCATTCAATAGACTGGTGTCTATAAATTGATTGGTTAGTTTACTGCACTCTTTGAGAAGGGAACTAAAGATAGCTGCCGTATAAAGACTTTTGAGTGACTCAAATCAAACACACACTAAGATAAAATACTTACGTGGTGGGGCCGCTGCATGGATAGTTATTAATGGTATCAAGAGAGAGAGAGAGTTATTTGGAATAGAGGAAAGGATAGGAAGAGACGTGGATAGAAACAATCAGAAATTATGAAAGAAAAAAAACAAAGAATCAGACAGAAAACACATTAAATTGTACAACTAATCTACAGTCACGTTTTTCCAACAGTTGTAACTTTTGTTAAGAACCTGAAACCACCCATAAGTATTTCAACATGTATATGACAGGCAGGCTTATACTGAAAACAGTTTGAGATGATGATTGGTATCATTACTTTTTGCTCTAAAAATGTCATTAAAAAGATGGACGGAAAATGCAGGTGAAAATTTGCGTCAATTTTCAAGTTATGAAAATTTGAGAGTGATTTATTAGTATTTTGTTTAAACATCAAATGAATTCAAGACGATGGAACTCTTTTGGGGGACTTCAGGTTTCTTTAAAAAGTTACAACCATTGGGGAAAATGAGACAGATGTAGAGTGGTACATTTGTTGTGATTCCTGTCATAAACAAACTCAAAATAGATAGAAATAATGGCCAGTTGTTCAATGGAGTCTCTGTGTGATATTTAATCTTTCAACAATTCCTCAAGGAAATTTGTGAAAATATTATCATCTTTTGTCAATGTTTTAATTATTTTTTTGATTTATTTTAATTTATTTTATTTTATTTTTTTGTGGGGGGTCAAAATCTTACTTTATTTTCATCGCCTTAAAAGACGTGAAGACATGAGACACCATGTTTGGTTTGATTATTTTAAGTGTTAATTTGATTTTTTTTTCAAATAAATATCTTTAAAGTTTTTCAGTAATGTTCTCACTCAAAAAAACAAAACAATCCATTTTGCAAGTCCTAAAGTTACCTACTAATTTGACTCATAAAGACCAGTGTTGTTTTTGTACAAACCTTCATTCGAAGCTCCTTTATATTTGTTCACATTGAAAAGCAAGATATCATTTGCATATGTACAACTGGCCATTTAAATCAGATCAACAACAAAATAGCTCAGAAAGTAGGAAAATACGGTCAAGATGAAGATCGATAAAAGAACAATAAATTGAAAATGTCAAATGACAAACCCTAACCAACCTTAACCAATGACATCATGATGTCACTTCATGCACATTCATCAAGACAAAGCAGCATGCATATTTATGAGCAAGCTGGGGATAACATATGCAAGAACATATGAAAGCACAGATCAAACAGATGTTAGCATTTACAATCAGAACAGACAATAAGCAATATGGTTAACAATCTGTCAGTTTCCTTGTGTGGTCTTTGGTTTTGGGGGTCAAAGGAATTTCAATTAAAATATTACTCAGTCTGATTTTATCCCTGAAAAAAAAAACATTTTAAGTTAATTTGTGATTTAAGCAAATTTGTTAACAATGTTCTCGAAGGGTTTGCAAGATAACATTTTCTTGCAAACAATCTTTTGTTTCCTGGTCTCAATTTTCTAGAGCTGCTTCAAAGCAGAATATGTTGCATAAAAATGTTCTGCTAAGCAAAATTAAGCAGAATACCAGTCACAGATTGTACATGTGATACACTATTTTGGCTGGTAACCTTATTCTTTTAAGTACAAGGACTATTGTTTGAGACAGCTTTCCATTTTGCTGTTGCTTTAGCATGCTTTCATGATACGTATACATACAAGGACAATACTAGCAAAGCACACAAACGAAAGCGAGGGCCAAATTCATCAGTTTCCAGCCGATGTTCAGGCTCTCTTGAGGATTGTCAAACCTTGAAAATAACTACTTTGGGTCAAAAATTACACTAAAAATTTGTTTCCATACACTCTCAAAATGTGCACAAAATAGAAAATATGTGTTTGAAACACGAATGTTCATCATAGTGGTGTTCAGTAACCCTCATCCACTCAAATTGCATCAGTAACTGTTTCTTGAACTGAATGGACAGACCACTACACAACCAAACTGTTCATTGCTTGAGGTCAGGCACACGAATCTCCCCTGAGACTTCATAAGCTTCGAATAAATTAATAGTGCCACAAGTTCAATGTTGGCCTCTCCCTGACCCACTGCTATGATTTTTCCATTGATTTATTAGAATCTGAATTTTTAGTCAATAGCAATAAAGATTCTTAGTCTTATAGAACAAGACTTCCTGATGCCTAACGGCAAAGATATTATTCATAATAATTTGGAAGGCTAATCGTTCTTGATCACAGCTGAGAAGCTGAATTGTGAAGGACTGTTCAAGCCGCAGGCATGGGAGGGCGCCTTTAGCAGCCAGCCATATTGACCCATTTGACCATGAAGCACAGTCAGACAATGAAAGTGATTTCTCCAAAGGAAAGAAAACCCAGAGGGCCCTGATAAAAACCCTTTTGGCATACGAGAGAACTAACACACAACTCAACTCATGCATCACCTCAGCCAGGAACTGAACCTGGGCTACAGTGGTGAGAGGCGAGCACCTCATGCACCCAGACAAAAATGAAATTTGAGCTACAAGGGCAAAGAAACATTGTCTGTTTAATGTGACAGGTTACATACTACTGGTATGCTTGACACAAACAATGTTCAGTTTGGCTGTCAGAAGTCACCAAAAATCGAAGAAAACACTAACTTTTAGATTTGTGATAAATTGTGTTTTTTCTATCAAAGATTTGACAAACCTCTCTGAAATCAAAACAAATATCGTACCCCCCTTCGGCAAAAACCCCTTAGCAACCATAGACGAAAACTCCCTGTCTGATATGGTTGATAGGCAAAGGTGCACTGTGGAAAGAAAAAGCAGCCAAAAGCAACAAAGTGGGGAGGGTTCAGCCAAAAACAGACAAAAGCAAAGAGGGGTGTAGAGTGAAGAGGAAAGAGCAAAACAGAGCAAAATTAAATCAATCAATATTAAGCAGATACAATCAATGCACAGCCAGCGTGAAAAAAAGGTGCTTAGCTTTTAGAGATGGTACACCACTGACAATTATTCATCAACATAACTGCTTCTTATTCAATCTTAAACTTCTAGTTTAATATTATTTTATGTAGTAAAACCAATTGACGTGTAGCGACTACTTAGCAATTCAAGAGGAATGCAATGTTTCACATCCTACTCAGGGGAGATGTTTCCATGGTGTTACCACATACCACTCTAGATTGTATCTCCACCAAGCCATGTTTAAAATCCTACTCATGTACTTAGTGTTGCCGTATATCTTTCTAAATTGTATTTCCACCAAGCAATTGTTTAAAATCCTACTCATGTACTTAGTGTTGCCATAAACCTTTCTAGATTGTGTCTCCACCTCGCAAAGTTTCAATTGCTACTCATGGGAGATATGTTCATAGTGTGACCACAAACCTCTCTAGATTGTATCTCCACCACGCAAAGTTCCAAATCCTACTCATACGAGATATTTCCATGGTGTTACCATAAACCTCTCTAGATTGTATCTCCACCATGCAAAGTTTCAAATCCCACTCATGGGAGATATTTCCATGGTGTTACCACAA
>JAUELU010000026.1:1226099-1240448 GCA_032357145.1 Evasterias troschelii | reverse complement strand
TGAGAAACGGCTCCCTCTGAAGTAACGTAGTTTTTGAGAAAGAAGTTATTTTCCACGAATTTGATTTTGAGACCTCATTAGATTTTGATGTCCCGAAATCAAGAATCATTCTGAAAGCACACAACTTTGGTAAGTTTCATGATGCAGATCTTTGCGGAATAAAAATCTCAATGGGGAACAAGAATAGGTTTGCAATTGCGCTAGGGCCAAGGATACTGAGTGGATTGGCCCTATTTGGGGCTACCCTAGCCCCATTTGTGTGGCCAACTTGAATTCAGCTTGGCCACACAAGTGGGGCTACACACAAGTCAGTACGGTTAGCCTGAATAATAGATGTATTAAATGAATACATATTACTAAATACATTTGAAAAATTCAGACAAATCACTCGACTGTTCAAATAATCTGAATCTTAATTTATATAGTCCGAAAGTCGGCCAAGTAACTCCTGATGGAAACACCAGTGATTCAAACCAACTTTTGTACTAATGAAGACTCAAAGACTCAATCAATGGACTGAATTGAAAACATAATCCACATGCAAGGTTTCGGCCTGCAGGATTCACCGGGGTTGACCACAGAGGTAAAGACAGGGACAGAAACTACTGAGACTGACCATAAAACATACTGCATAAAATGTAAAATTGTGAAAACAAAGAAAGACACATATAATTTCTCACGAAACTAATTCAACATAGTCTTTAGCCAGGTAGTACGACCAATGAAACCTACCGTTTCTGTGTGCTGAACGCAACCACCGACTGAACAAGGGCAATTCCATCTCATATGAGACACCGACATACAATAAGACGTCTTCAAACATTGCACTTTTCATAATCATAACAAGATTTGGTCCCAAGTTGCAAAGAACGTCAAAAGTCAATTTTTAGGCATTTCACCACGATTCCTGCTGGTCTTGTTTTCGTGGGGTTTTTTTTCAAGGAACGCGCGTGATATTTGTATAGTAGATGGCTACTTGACTCAAAGGCATTAAAAAGAGCTGGATATTAAAAATCACTTGGGTTACCAGACTACGCGAGCTGTCAGTCCTGTCAAAATTAAAGGGCCAGCTGCTGTCAGTCAGCATTAAAGGAGCAAATGGTCATTTGAAAGAGCACGCTCTCTTCGTTTTAGTGAGACAAAACTTATTGAGAACTTTGGAAACGGAGTCTTTGGCTTCCGTCCCTCTCTCTCTGTTCTGAAATATCTCATTATCATGTGTTGGAATCTATGTTTTTATGTCAGTAAACAAAGCAATGGAACCCCTTGGAAGTCTTTAATTGGCAGTGAAAAACACAGCAGGCCGCCCGGCGTGCCCGGCCGAGTCACCGGGCGTCCACTAATTAGCTATCATTTTTGGTTTCCGTAAAAATGTTGACATTTTGCTGAGAATGTTGCTGCATTTGAGTGAACAGAAATGTTTGAATAGTCTGGAATGTTCTGTACATTTTTTTGTTGTCTCAAAAATAGTTTAATCTTGAAGAATCGAAACGAGAAAAACTCATAATGTGGAAAATCATGTTGTCAAACGGTATATATGCCCTAAAACACTATCCATAGTGTTGGGTATTCACCACCAAAATAGGCCTATATATTTGTGAGAATTAATTTTAAAATAAATATTAAATAAATAAAATATAAACAACAGCCATTAATTGGAGTAGGCCTATGAGGTTCCAGTGGAGTCCATACCACAAAAATAGCAATGTCCGTCATCTCACTGCACGAGTGATGGAAGGACTTGGTTGTCCATTCAAAAGCCTATGTAAACATACAACAACGAATGTGAATGCGTTTGCACTTTTCTGTTCTTTTTTCTCGATAATATTAAATGAAACTTGCATAGTTTTTGTTTCGTTGACGGATAGTGCTTTCACCGAGAATGTTAGTGTTCATGCATGTTCCACACTATGAGCGCCGCACCAACTGAGTATGATGTTTACGGAGTAAGACGCTTCCAATTAAGGGAATGGGGGATACGGTCTGAACCAGACATAGGGTTATGGGAACATAGCTTTGGTTTCTTACTGGAAGTAGTGCTGTTTCATAAATAGCGTTGCTTTAGCTTATAGTCCTTTATTGCATGTTTCACTGCTATGAGCAGCACCTTACTAAGTACAATGTTTACATAGTAAGATCCAATTAAGGGAATGGGGAGACCTTGTGCTTAATCAAACGGTCTACACCAAACCTTGGTTATTTCTTAATAGGCCTATTACATAGAACATAACATGTAAATTCATTTTTAAGTCTCTTCATAGTACCTTTAAGCAATCGGTGATTATCCAATTATGATTAGCAAGATTTTAAATTGGCCAGGGGTGTTATGCCATCCGGGGGGATATAAATCAACTTCTCCAAAATATTCTTCACAGATGCTAAAACTATTTTCAATTACAAGTTGATCTGTTCGCGTGGTCCATTAAGTCTATAGCGCCTCTCTAAACAACATCACTTGTATAAGAAAGAATATTTACGTGGATATTTATGGACAATAAGCGTGTTTTATGTTGACGAATTTTTGTCAATAAATTCCTGCCAACATCAACAATTCAACTTTCGAACAAGGGTGAACTTTCCTAGTAAATAATGGTTCACGGAATTCACGTAGCTTACACAATTTGTAAAATATTTGACACGCGGGTAAATGCATCAAAACAATAAAGTTACTGTACAAAGTTCCAAAAGTTCTTATTTTTATCGCTGGAGAATAACTTATTTTAGTTCGTCTAGAAATATAACGCTTAAGTGTAGTTTTGCAAAAACAAATTAGCTGATATGTAAGTGCAATTGGACTTGAAAGGAAATGAAATTATAAAGTACACAGGTTTATATCAAATTTGTGGTTCTCTATATTGTCGTGTCCCCCCCCCCCCCTATGCTACGGAGTGATTTTTTTCACATTTGGCTCTTTATTGATGGGAACGGTTGATCAGAAATCGGAATTTAATTTGGCTTACAAAGAGGGCGTGCCTTCTTCCAGATTGTTCATCTTCAAAAAATTGTTAAAAGTTTCCGTGGGGGAAAAAAAACCTGGATTTGATAACTCTAGTATCAGTAACAGTACTTTGACAGATGAAAAGATCTCACAAAATGAATCTTACTCCCCATTCTGTGAGCAGTTTGTTGAAATATTATCAAAATTATATTCAGTGGCTTATTAAACGTAAAGCGAGCTACTCGAAATTCCGAGCATAGTTGAAGCCAAAGTCATTAATAAAATTGTGTACACACCCAAATATCAGACGTGTAAAAATTGAGACTTGTTGGTTTTATTCAACTTACCGCTTTGAGGTGTTTAGAATATCCTCATGTCCACTTATAAAAGACTGTTTTTGTGTTAAATATCCAAGTTGTTGTGCTTTCTTGAAGATGGCGAGATGAAGACGGCAGATGAGCAAGCAGAGAGAACATCCAGCGATGATCTCAAACACGGAGGAGCAAGCGATGCGCAGAACAAGGAGAATTCCTGTGGAATTTTCTTGGCGGCCCTGGACCGGACTGCGCATGTTTCTGAAGTGATACCATTAGGTTAGCTGAGATATGCTCGAGCTTACCTTAAATGGTTCGCGCGCTGCTGGGCGGGAAGGCACGGTCAACCATTAAAGATAAGACTCATTTGTGAATTTAATATCCTTGCATTAACCTCACAATGGTGCTGTTGTTTGTGTTTTTATTATCAATCTTTAATGCCGCAAATAAACATCTTGCTGAAATGCTGGAGTAATGGTATTTGGGAAGCATTTTAGCCTTGTATTTCTAACTTAGTCCTAACTGAGCTTAAGGTTATAAATAATATTCATCTTCGATCCCCGGCAGTAGTGTTGAATAGGGCTGATGAGAAGATACGCTGTGGGATAGTGTCAACTTACTCACTAGAAAGGGTGTGATTACTCGCAGATACAACCGAATCTATACGAATTGGTATGACAATATTATAACAATAAACTTTGTGCATTTTCACGGTGGTCGTGGAGGTACAATTATTGTTGCAATGACAATCTATTTTCCCCCAAACACACGATACCTTGCTATACTTAATTTTATACTAACACTTAAAAGCACACCACAGTGATACGTTGTAGTCATCAGTTGTAATCAATGTGTTCTCTTAGGTGGTGTTTTCGAAGAAGGTTCAAACAAAAAAGTAATATACAGTTTGATACAAGTTACCTTAGTCGGAATGGAACAGGAATACAAGATGTCGTCTAATTTACCAGTTTAAACAAGCTAGTCCCTTAAATTCTTACAGTCAAAAATAAAGCTGGGATTTGTTCAATTTGGACAGTTTACTTGGTTTATTTTAAGAGTCAGTGTGAAGTAATACTTATATATAAACCACACATTTCCATGCATCTGCTAAAAGACAGGATGCTTACATTTACTTCTTCTTGTTTAGTGATAGTCTTCATCTATAGTCTTCACAAAATGTACAGTGATATTTTTATAATGATTTGTCGATTAGGCCTATACGCTTTTAATAGTGGGTGGCATAAAACTGATTCCCCCAAAAATATTCAAACAGCTTTCAAACTGACGTGGAAATCATACTAAATCATTCCAATTAAATTGACGCTATTTTTATAGAAATCTCATTCAGAGCCTGCTGCATGCTTACATACAAAATATGCGTAAGCACAAAACAATTCGCTAACCAGAATAAGGTTACCAGAAAAATAATAACGTGTGCACGGTTTGGGACTGGTATCCTGCTTATTTTTGCTTATAGCAGAAAACTATTAAGCAAAATGTTCTGTTTAAGCAGCTCTATGGAACGAGGAAGAATGACCCAACCCGTTTATTAGGAGTATATTTTATTTATTTATTTATTTATTTATTTCATCTTGTTTAACCAGGGTATCCCCATCAGTTGTCAAAGAACTGTTCTCCCTGGGGGCCCTGGGGTCACATGGAAAAAGTACATAATTACATAGTAAAATAGGCCTAAAACTAAACATAAAAAACCGCAAGTCCAAAAGGGACATCAAACCCCCAAAACCAAAACCTTTAAAAAAATATTCAAGAGCAAAAGGGTAAAAAGATAAATACACCAAAACGACAAGGATAAAATACACAAAGCAATGTAAACAGACCTCCCATTTCTCTGGGCCGCCTGCATACATAACTGGTGGAAAGTCTGACCTTATAGACATTCAACTAGACACAGTGTGTGTTTTGCATAATACTTAGGTCATTTTCGAAACTAAGGCTATGGCTTGGGCTGCGGATTACACTCTAAAAAAATTCCGGGTAATAATTGACCCAGTTCGTCCTAAGGTGCATTTATTTATTGCAGGTCGGTTTTACGACAGGATACCAATTAAATATGAAACAGGTAAATCATTTCATGTTCAAAACAAATCAAGATAGAAACACTCCGTCTCCTCAGTTACTATTATTCAGTAACAAACTTTGACATAATATATACTATTGTTTTAATTAAGTGCATTTCACGCGTGGAGGGAATAATTTTCAGAGCAACATTGCTAAACCGATTCATTGCATCATGCGAAAGACCACTGTATTGAATTAGCCCGAGTCAGGTACTTAGGCTGAACAAAACCATTTAGTGCTCAATACGGGGCGTGGTAACTTTTTGCAGTTACAATTTCACTCAATTCCAACAGCTATACATGCACTCACTGTCAAAATGAGATCATCCCCCCAAAAAATTGATTCACAAAAGCCACCAGCAAGAGGCTGGTAGACGATTCAAAATCATCAACTGTAAATAGGTAGTAGTAGAAATCCAACTGACGAAGAATGGTGAAAGTACGGTCTTGAATAAACGAAATAAAATGACTGAAACGAACCTGAATGAGAAGAATGAAATCATGTGTGCGCGAAAACGAAGTTAAGTGCCTTGATATCTAAAACGAAACCTATAGCCTAGTTTGGATGAATTTTAAGGGAAACACTTTGAACTTAAGTGCGTGTTATTTATAAAGTAATGTTATATTAAGTTGATGATATATTTAATCAAAAGTTATTATGAATGCACCGTTCATATCTGTATTGTCCAATGTTATTGAATACATGTGGTGAGATGGGGCGGGGCTTAGGGTGTTTTGAAGATCAAGTTGAATTCTCACAAAGAAATTACCAGTGTTGTAGTCGAGTCCACGAGCTTCAAGGCCAAGGCAGAGGGGGAGTCATGGGTCTCCGAGGCCAAGGCCAAGGGGGAGGCCGGCCTCCAGACCTCCAACACTGGAAGTTACCCTTTTTTATTTTGCTCTGCATGAAGTTTTACTCACAAGCAAAGTGTGAACATAGAAAATCTGAACATTTTCCAATGGAGACACGCAGAGTAAACTGTTCGAAACGTCGAGACCACACCGACTCTTCTCAGAGCCAACACTCCTCTCAAAAGAGATTATTTTACACATGGTTGTACCAACAAGTTTATTAGTTTTGGTTACTTCTTATTTGCCAGGCCTAAAGCTTCAAACATCACATACAAACCTGGCCTATTGTCACACGTGTCAACGACCCCGTTCTTATCACCTGATGAACACGACAACTGCTTTTCTCTCTTCAAAAGTGCAGGACAAAGTCCAAAAATGTCTGCCCTTATTCGTGAATTCGTTATTAATTCACTCTAATTTATATACCTTCGTATCAGTCTGTACAAGCAGCTCATATAGCCGCCATTTTGCATCCACCCACGAGTGACTATTATCCCGTCTCTAAAGACTCTTTGAGTCTTTTTTATACACGGTAAGTGTGATTTTTGTTTGTATATTTCAGCTTCGATACTCCGCCATAATATGATTATGAAAATTACAGACTGAACAACTATTGATAAATGTTGACATTTGAAATAGCACCAACGGTTCAGCTCTACTTTTTTTAATGAAACATAGTAGGACTAATTGTTTTTATTTAAGTGCAATTTGTGCATTAAGCGGGTATGCGTAACAGAGGGGTTCATGACTGTATTTGTGTTTATAGTGGTCATAACATTGTTGACTTGTCAGGAATAGTGGCTCTGAACTACAGGTTTTCAAAAACTTATTAGTCTTTTATGAATGACTTACGTTGTAAAAAAGTAATTGTGCGTATAATTGAAGAAAACCCCCAAAGACCCCACCCATAGAAAGTTGAGCCAACGGAACCTGTGGCCTGAATCTTCAATCTGACTAAAGTCGTGTGCTGTTTTCACTATTTTCTATTTCCCACAACATAATGTCAATGACAATTGGGAGAAACAACACAAATTTAATTTAATTATGACAAATGTTTGGTACTACGGGATACGGCGGAAGAGCCAAAAGTGTTTTCTAATTAGTAATTTGCATGCATCATTTTTAGGAAAAAGTTCCCAATATTGACTCCTTGCACAAACGTCACACAGAGCATGTCTGACACTCTCGCCACGCCGTATCTAAATTGACGGCTAGCTACGGCTACTACTAGGACCGTTGCTAAGGGTGTTGCTAAAGACGTCCTATACTTTAACGCACGATGACGATCCAGCCGTATAGCCGGTAGCTGTATAACTGCTAATTTAGACACCGCACTACGCTGAATAACAAAATTATTCTCCAAAATGGTGCAGCCAAAGACTATTGTGATGATGAAGTCAGGTAGATTGTGTCAATACACATTACTTATGATCAAAATTATTAGTATTAAGAACTATGCGGTGACGCCACCAGTTAAAACCTCTCTTTTGAGTGGAAAGGAACCGGTGAACTCAACGTTTCGGGCAGTAGTCTGTCCGTCGTCAGGAGACACTGTATATGCAAATAGTAGACTGCACTATCATATGCTGTCACCAAATTGATCATGCTCCTTGAATCTAACCACATGAATGCATATATTCATTGTACCAAAAAGAAACAGACTGTTTCTCCCTCCAGCCTCGGTTTGGTTACATTGGTTTGAATGGGAGAAAATCAAGACGGCCGTACCATAATAAATGTCTATAAGCCTACAAGTGGATATTTTACGTCTTTTAGGTAAATAAAAGGAACAGTGGAACTTTCAAACAGAACCTCTTTATATTATTATGCAGTTGGTTTACTGAGTTAATCATCGGATTGATTTCAAACTGATCCTCGACAATGACGAAGAAAACAGAGCTCACAATGAAACAACCATCGGAATTAACACATATCGAGCTCGATCAAACGTCCACACCTATCCTACAACAAGCCCCGCCCATACAACAGGTCCAGCCCGTCTATCAGCAGACACCGCCCATCAGCCAAGAGACCACGCCTAACCCTCATGAGGACACACCCACTCACCAACCTCCGTATGTTGCTGTGTCGTATGAACCACAGTTTTCTGTTGGATCTCAGATGTTGTCTTCAAACAGACAGCAGCAACCACGGTATATGCCACACTACACCGTCGCTCCAACCCAGCAGCTGCAACAGCAGCAGGTTTTTGTAATGCAGCCGTACCAGGTGGTGAACACAGCAGCACCCATTGGCACACAGCAATATCACCAACCTCAATCACAAGCTCTGGCAACAACCCAGCCAGCGAGAATTCTATACAGACCAGTAATACCCGAGGCTTGCCGGTACCGGGCTAAGTCAGCCAAAACCTTGGGTGTTCTGCAGATCATCACGGCGGGGATGTTTGTTGTACTTGGAGTCATCGCGGTTGTGGTGGGGCAATGGATTGCTGGGATATGTATACCAATCTGGACTGCCATTTTTGTGAGTAAAATAAATAACAAAATATAATTTTCACATCCAGACTTTTCCTGTTAGATCCTTTACCATCCAGCTGGGCTGGATATTTTTATATTTTATTGTGTATTATAAATTATTATTATTTTAATTAATAGTCAGTGGTACGTCCGTACCCCCGTCCCCCGGGTGCCCCCATTTGAAATCTGATGAAATTTTTGCATTGGAAATTTCCAGAATTTTAATATGACAATTTTGATGTTTTTAAAACTATTTGTCCATTTACACGCAGACAATGTATTTGTTTTTACACCAAGGCCAGATAATCTTTTTAAAAATAGGAAATTAGGCCTACATAAAAAATGCACTAAAATGTTGGGTTTTTTTAAAGAAAAAGTGCAAACGAAAACCTGGCAAGAAGTGCACCCCCTAGAAGGGGAATGGTGTAGGCCTACCCCTTGTGCCACAAACAATTGTACCCTGTTTCTTCTATATTGCACAAATGAGTCCATTGACAATATTAAATAAAGCATGCATAAAGGCATAGTTTTCATTACTATACGAGATCATGGTATGGTAGGTAGGCCCCTTTACCTCTAACAAATAAAAAGAGATAAATAAAATTAGTGGTTTAAAATCCTTTCTTTAAACTAAACAAATTTATTTGTTTCGTAGTTTTATCTGCCGGCAGGAATACTTGGTGTGATTTCGGCCAAACCAACGAGCATGCAAAGTTATGTGGTAAGTGTGAACAAAACTGCGCGCAGAAAGAAGTTCAACACTTACGTCTCACTCCATTCAGTTGCCACTGGACAACATAAAGCGCCCCATCTACAGTTTGCAGATAAGAATTTCCGTCTGTGAGCTTTGAAAGAAAGTGACTCACAGAACGGCGAAAGATGAGTTGTTGATTTATATTATTCCTTTCTGAAATTCTGTGGTTTCAAAGACAGCAACAGAATAACATTTGGGCAAGTACAACACAATCAAAACGGCCCCAAATGCATCGACAAGTATAAGCCTAGCCCACGGCGAATAATACAGACATCTTCAAAAAAGAACGGATTGTATATATAGGGACGAAGCCATTGATTCATTCAAGTTTGTATCGCGCGGTCATACTAATTAGCGTCGACAGGCCCATTTCGAGACAACTCGAAGACAACTCCACGACAACTCAAGACAACTCAAGACAACAAATTTAAAATACCATCATAGTTGTAATCAGAGTGTATCTGGAAACACGTTTAAAGCTGACTGGAACCATCGTGGGTACATATTTTTCACGGGAATTTTTTATTTTTTTTCGTAAAAATAGTCAACTTTCTCCGTCCGTAGAACTGGCCGACGTGATGCTATTGCGCTTGAAATTACATTATCAGATGGAATAAAAAGCAACAAACTTTATTTGATGATCGATATGTGGCACAGTCTGACAGTGTACAACCCACCCCATCCCCCATTGTGCATGTATTGTGTTCTGTGAATCTCAGGAATTCTTTAGAGGATTTGGGGAGAGTACCTTTTTCAAGAGGAAAAGCGTGTGTAGGAACAATATTGGAGGACTTCTCTGCCTCATAACAATTTTCTTAAAAAAACAGCAACTTCAAAAACTAAAGAATACTCACTGTGGACTCCTAAAAATGTGGTCTTTCACACGGTGTACCTTTCTAGCATAGATACGGCCATACTCACATGCAAAAAGAAAGATATTTGGAGCTTTAATTATTGCTAAACTCAGGCATATTCTTTGCAAGCATACAGCAAAAAAGAATACATCACGTGTTGTCAATTTGTTGTCAAAAATTAATACGCAAATTTCTATAATTTTTTTAGTTTGACGAAAACTTTTCTAAACAATGTGAATAATAACAACAAAAACTTAAGCTGTCAACCAAAATAACTTATGAATAACAGTTTATAAAATACGTGTGATGAAATACGTGTCATGAAAGGTCAGAACCACTTTTAAAAGTAAATTGGAACTACTTGTTTGACAACACAAATAATGTACTACGTAAACCGTCCTTGCGCGGGAGGTACAAAGGTCAATCAGGTAGTGCGTGGGGTTGTGACATTTCTTTTCGTTATCGAACGACATGATGCGCCGTAAGCGCTTACACATATCCCTTTGTTGGTGTTCACTGTGCAGGTGTTTTTGCCCAAGCGAATCCAACTTGTTAACCAAACAATGCATCTTTGTGCTATTTATTTGTTTGTTTGTTTATTTATTTACCATGCGGTAGATTTAGAAAAGAAATACATTTTCTGACGTAGGAACGTAGGAAGAAATGCCCCTTTTCGAAACGACGGTTTCAATTCGGGCTCAGGGATAGGCTTGATCAGTTATTTTTGAACCGTGCGCTTTCGGTACGCTTTCGGGACAGCACCCAACCAAGCCAATACAGTTGTTTTCGAAAAGGGCCGTGTCTAGACGGGTGTGGACACGGTCGTTTCTTTTTGAGGAAAATTAATCAAAAAGTAGTAACAGTTTACAATTGGTGCATGCTCAATTGTGCTATGATGTAAACCCGCCCCCAAATATGTCTTCATTATGGGAATCTCAGGAATTCTTTAGAGGATTTTAAGGTAGTACATGTACTTTGTACAAGAGGAAATTAGTGTGAAAAGTGTGGGACTTGTTTTTTGTCGGGGGGGGGGGCACCCCTGCCTTATGTTGGGCGTGGTATAACACTTTCAACAAAGGGGTTGCAACATAAATTGTTTAGTTTTATTGAGTTTAATTTTTGTTTCAGATTTCTTCGTGTACGGTCATGTCATGTTTGGCAGCGATAGCCGCAGCTGGGACTTGCATTGCTATGATCATCAGTGCCTTCAATGACTTTTATATTATTGTAAGTGAATAAGAAGTATCATTTTCTTAAAGGCACTGGACACGTTTGGTAATTACACAAAATAATTATATATTAGCATAAAAAACTTACTTGGTAATGAGCAAAGGAGAGCTGTTGTGTTGAAGGTATAAAACATTGTGAGACACGACTCCCTCTGAAGTAAAGTAGTTTTTGAAAAAAGAGGTAATTTCTCCCTAAAGTATTTGAATCTGAAAAAGACTTTTTCAGGCATCTGTTGAAAGCACACAAATTTGTGCAACAAGGGTGTTTTTTCTTTCATTATTTTCTTGCAACTTCGACGACAAATTCAGCCCAAATTTTCACAGGTTTGTTATTTTATGCATATGTTGGGATACACCAAGTGACACTACTGGTCTTTGATAATTACCAAACGTGTCCATCAGTGCCTTTAAGTCTACATAATCAAGTTTAGACGATTGTGAATGCCTTTTGATACAGCATTGGGGATGCTTGCAACATTTTGTTTATAGTGTGCTCATCCTTTTAATAATAAAACTGTGTTTACTTTGTTGGGGAATGTTTGTCACTTCCAAGCTTACTCTCTTTGAATCAAGACATGGTGCAGCACTAGTAATAATAATTGTTGACAAATTCGATAACATCATTGCTTCACTGATGCTAAGATACTAGTTTGAATTAAGATAAAGTGCAGTTTGGTAATATTGATAAAAATAATAAAATAATTGTTTCACAAAATGCTCACTGACTTATTTGAATCAAGATAAGGTACAGTATTGGTGATATTGATCAAATCGCTGCTTCACGAAAGCTTAATATCATTTGAATAAAGAAAAAACCAATCAAATCACTGCTTTGAATAATTGAATAAATCGCATTGGTAATATTAATATGAGAACCACTCCTTGATGTATTGACTTAGTTCACATGACGTATTATACAAATAATCTTGGATGTGCCATGTTGGGAGTCAAAGTCCATGTGCCTTATACAACGACAATGTGTTGTTGACACGCATGCAATCAATTTGACTACAAAAATGGCAAGAGTGGCAGACATTTGCCGCATGTGACAAGGGCAATACATGTACTCAACTGTTATTGAATCAATATAAATACAGTATGGTTAATAATGATAGAATTACTGCTGCTCGTGTACTTATATCTCTTTGAACAAATGCTGGTGTAGCTGCTGCTACTTACATACTTTACTCTCTTTGAATCAAGATAGTGTACAGCATACAGCATTAATAATGTTGTATGTAAGTACAGTCAACCCTCGCTATAAAGAGCTCTATAATAACGAGGTTCTGCTTATAAAGAGTACATTCTGAAGTCCATAATCTAATTTCTGTTTTGTGTTTATTTGCTTTGTGTCCTCTTCGAACACCATACAGAGGTAATTTTGACAGTACCGATTTTGTTAAAAGAGTCAACTGTAGTTAAATGCTTTACTGGACCATTTAAAAATAAATCAACAGGAAGTTACCAATTGTGTTTGTTTTTTTGACAGCGTAAAAATGTAGTCATGGACACGTTGATTGCACTCCTTGCCCTGGGGGAAATGATCTTAGCACTTATGCAAATGATCTACGGCTGTAAAGCACCGAACAAATGCTGTGGAACAAAGACATTCCAAGAGGTAGACAGTCTTCACTTTAATATTGGTCCCAACTCAAGTAGGTAGAATAAACAGAGCACTTCAAGTTCATGTGTTTAAGCGTCACATTATTAAGTATGGACCTGAGAACAAAAGTTGTCCACATAATGTAACAGGACTCATGAATCACTATGTTGACTTGCACATGTCCACATGTTAAGTGCACAAAAAAGGAATATCCACAGAGTGTATGTAGCACAGAGCTGTGTGGATTTCAGTTTTGTATTAATTCCATAACTACACTCAAATAGAACATCTGAAATTTTTGATGGTATATCATGCGTTCACTTTATTTTAGTATACCATGCCCCATATTTGGCACAGGAAGACACAAAAACGTTACTCAACTTCTACACCTTTCCCCTTTTGCTCAGAAGTGCAAGAGTTATAAAATATCAAGCTTCTCAGCACTTAATTTATAATCTTTCTGTTTTTCAACATTAGGGTCAATACGCATCCCAAGTTTATCACACAAATCCATGTGGTCAGACAGTGACATCAGTTGCCCGGTACCCTGCAGAGGTTATGTCGCAGCAACAGCAAAGCAGCAACTACCATGTCCAGAGTACCTTACCATTACAGGCTGCACCACTAGCCCAACAGACAATGCGCTCACCTTACAGTGGAGAGTACAATCAAGGTATCAAATATTACAAACTATTTCATTCACTTGATTAGACGGGAATCTGATTTAAAATGGCTGGAACTATGGCCGATTGCTTCAATAACATTGATTTGACAAAAGCTGCCCGTACTCTCTTTAAATCAAGATAAGGTACAACATTGTATATGTAAGCTAATATTTCCTGCTCGGAAAATCTTAGTAAGCCAAGTTCTTAAACATGGAAGAGTAAAATATAGGTTACTTTTACAATTGATGTTCTTTTGCGTTTGGTACCTAGACTTTGTGACGGATCCTAATGGGAATGATGAGGATCTTACACAGCCTCCAAAGTATACTGCCTCACCACCACCATGCTACAGCAGCCTGCCAGACATGTAATTAACAGACTAGGAGTGGAATATACCGATACTCCCACCTCGTCCCCAGGGTGTGTCGAGCAGTACGAGGTTGGCCGCTCTCCCACCATGGTATTGGATCATTTGCATATCAAATTAGAATAGTCTGGCTACTTTTGGAAATTCACATCTTTGTCATAGTCTCGTGGTCCGGTACCAGATTTAATAACCTGTTTGTACATTGGTTGCCG
>JAUELU010000026.1:1007107-1021160 GCA_032357145.1 Evasterias troschelii | reverse complement strand
TTGATTTTATGTGAAAATTATGACACAAAATGTAAATTTTCCCATATAGCCTGTGTAGTATCTTGCCCTCCAGGAAAAGCTTTAGAAGGTACAAGGTCACCACTTTGTAAACAAGGGTAACATGGTCTATAAAGGCAGGGAAGAAAACACAAAGATAAACTGATCCTCAAACTTTGTTCCTTAACTGTTTGTGAATTCAGTTTTTAAAAAGTTCATGAAAAAGATAAATTTTCACTGATAGTTATCTATTCGTTTTGGTTGAATATCATCAAAATTCAGGAATAAACTAAGTTCTATTTACAAAAAATGTACAGACTATCATGTATATGAAATGTGACATCATTTTTAAATTTTGACAAAATTTGCACTTATTAAAGGGTATCGAACACAGTGGCATTTTACACTGATTTAACCTGAGATTAGAGACTTGTGCTATTTTAAATTTTCTATTTTTATATTATATATGTACAGTAGGCCTACTCTTTCTATTGAAAAGTGGGAGGGTCATAAAAACAGAATTTGGCCTTGGAGCCCCTCTTAAACAGTTAATGAATATTCATTAATGATAATCATTTGAATTTGTTTTGTTTGAAGGATAAATGAGACAGTTTAAGCAGCAGTGGCACAAAGGTTGTATCTGTTTTCTTGTCTTAGACTTGGTATTGGCTTTACAAACAGTCCCCACAAACTTTCCAATTTTGAAATTCACAGTCTTTATCAATATTGCATCATCATGGCAGGCTGCATGATTGTAGCTTTTTCCCAAAGTACACTTTTGTGCCGACCATATGGTAAGGACTTTACAATGCTAATATGTAAATACTAAAGTGCCAGCACATTGTAACAAATTACGTTCTCACTACAATTACATCTTTGGATAAAATAAACTTTTTAATCATTAGGCCTAACTATGACACAAAGCCTTCGTGACCAATTACTGTACTTTTAAACAAGCTTTTGCACTGAAAGCAAAACATGAGTGGAACTTACATAGTTATAGTACACATTGCTTACATTTCAGGGCCTATTTAGAGCAAATTATTCCTTGTTTTTATCTGGTAATAAAGAGGCAGAGGAAACACTTCAGTCCAACATTGGCATCTAGGACTGGCCGACTAGTAAAATTAACTACCAGACTAGTCGCACTTCGATTAGACGCAAAGTCTTTGACACGAGTTGGGATTATTTTTTTAGTAGTCGTGGTTAACTAGGTAGTTGAAAAGCGGTGGTCGCGTCTGGACATAATGTAGCAATCAATAACTGCGACTTCGACAAAAGTCACACTAGTCGCCCAAACCTAATGTTTTCACTCCTCCTCAGATGGTTGGTCCAACCCCAGAGAGGCAGCCACAGGTCTGACACAGACACTTGCAAAGTTTAAGCTTATGGCATTAGGGTTCCTTTTGTCAAACAGTTTTTTTTAATTTAGACATTTCATGCAAATATTTGGAAAATTCTAGTGAGTCCCATGAATTGATAAAGGGATAACTCTTTTTATGGTCAATGGATTTAACACGAATAAATTGATTAGTTGGACCTACTTATCCTGTGCACATTGTGTGTGTGCGTGTGGGGGGGGGGGGGGGGGTTGGACCCAACACATTTGTTGGCCTTCTGACCTATGGACCCAGGTACTGTTTGACTTGTTAGACAATTTTGTGTCAAGTTGTCTCAGGTTATGTAGCCTCTTATAAGGTCATAAAGTTATTTCAGATTATGTAGCCTCTTATAAGGTCATAAAGTTATTTCAGATTGTGTAGCCTCCCATGTAAGACTAAGTTACAAATCTCAGATTCTGTAGCCTCTTGCATTATAAGGTTACATAAGTTATCTCAGATTCTGTAGCCAGCCCCATACACATGGTCATACTGGTCTGTAGCATCTTACGGTACATACTGTTAGTTCATCTCGGATTATGTAGCCTCCACTTGAAAATGGTCCAGTAGAAGTTTGCAATTTCCTCATAGAGGTACCAGGGACAAAACGCCACGGTGCCCCTGCCCTCTTAAAAACAAAACATCAGGCCTACCCTTAATCATCTCTGAGAACTGTATTACTAGAATAGTAAGATCGAAAATACAGCCATCTACCTACTCATAGACATATGTCCCTTAGGCAGTTGGGGTACATGCCAAGTTGTATAAGCAAAAAATGATAAGAACATAATATTCCTTATTCGTGTGCAACCAAAAAATAGCTTAGTAATTTCGTTACTAATAGTATACTGAAATGTCCTGCTCTAAACCAAAATTGCAAAATGTGAACATGTACATTGTTTTATTTATAGTAAACATATGTGCAGATAAATACCGGGCCCAGTTTCATAGAGCTGCATAGACACAAAAATGTTCTAATCTATTAGGCTCCAATCAGTAACTGGAAAAGTGTAATACTAGCCAAAATGCAATCAATGTTTAGTGTGCACAATTTTGGACTAGTTCTCTGCTTATTTTTTACTTTAAAGCAGAAATTTTTGAGGCAATATTTTCAAGCAGCTCTAAATAAACTTAAGCCCACTACTACTGCTACCTAGCATTGTACTACCTAGGGCAGTACACAGTAGCACCACCACGGAGGAGGAAAGCTGACACTGCAGTAGCTACCATGCAATGGAAAGTGACAGACCACTGGCATTTTGTACACAGTGATGAGTTAATTACTGTGATTTGTTGTTTCCCATTCAAAAAGTATTTGATGTACGATTCTTTGACAAAATTAATGTTATGATGCCAAACACAGAACATGCATTGGCAAAAATGCAGCAGAAGGGAAAACTGTTACTTTACGGCCCCCCGAAAATATTACCCGTTCCTTAGAATTGAAGTGAGTGAGCCCCACACACATGGGGATGGAGATTGCCGACACGAGAGCGAGGACTTGAGGAACTGAACTGAAAGGTGAAGAAAATTTTTTATAATAAACTTACCTGACACATATTCATCCAGTTCGAATTCTTCCATTGATTCTCCGCCATTTAAAGCTTCATACTTCAACTCACTCATGCTTTCATATGATTTCCTTCACTATTATAAGCCGTCAAGTTGTGGTGAAAACCACGTTTCTGTTTTCACTGAAAGACAGACGACGAACATGTTGTTTTGCTACTCGACCGAGTGGACAATGCCGTAGAGTTTACCAGTCTATCCCCCACGAGAGCTCCGTACCCATTCACACACGAGCAGACGGTGTGTGTGGTGAGTGAACGGACGGCGGACGGTCGGCGGCCGGACATCAGCTACTACTACTAGCTACAACGCAATCAATTTATTATTTATTAAAATTACCTCATGCATAATTCAGATACAAGTCCTAGAATGCGATTGGCTGAAACACCACCTACCTAATAAATTATCATAAATGAATAAATTAAATGTACAACTTTAACAGTTTTGTCGTGTAAATCCGCGTAAATTAGATTTTGTTTTCAAAATATAGCAAGTTAAAAATATTATCATTGATTTTGACCAATAGTTTTTAATAATTACATAATTTAGGGAAGTTTTATTTGTCTGTGTAAAGAGTATAATTACTATGCTTGAACGAGGATAATATCGTCCCGAACTCCACGTGAGGAAAAACCTCTTCTAAATGTGAAACAAACAGACTTTCACTGATTTTTTCTTCTTTTTATACTTAAAAACATCCAGAGGATCACACTTTTTCTCAAAACATTCACAAATATTTCGAAATCGTTGAAAATAAGCATGATTATTACGCACTACTTTCCTACAACGCATGACCCGCGAACGTGCTAGTCACGTCAGCATTTGTTGAGGCGTCACAGCTACCGGGGCATCGCGGAGGAAGTTTAGCGGGCGGTGCCCGCTAGAGTTGACCCGGGAGCTCTTGGGGCTGATCAGCATTATCATCGCTTCATCATGGCCGACATCGAAGGTAGGTTCCCGGTCATATTTCCTCGTTTTAAAAACAACCGATTTACCCTTTATTTTGTTCAATAACCATTTATTCCTCCAATCAACATGTAATGTATACACTATAGATCCGTTTAGTGATACATCTGTTCGCGGTTAGCGGGTTTTTCTACCCGTTTGGGCAATTTTTAAATGGTGTTATCAGCGGGTGAATTGTGGCTTGTATGAAGCGGTTGCGCCACGCTGGTTTGGGGCAGGCAGGCATGACGCAGGTTCCCCATTCTACGTGGGCTTTGCCAGGTCAGTTTGGCGGGCTTTGCAGCAAATGCAGCCGGGCGAGGTCCCTTTCTGCAGCGGTCGTGCTTCGCTCCAGGCACCGTGTTTTCCACCGCGGTACAGACGTACGACTCTAGTCGTCCGGGCCTACTTTTTAATGCTGAATGGCTGACGGTGAATTGCTGATCGTGTGTCATTGAATATTACTTGTCATTTGTAAATGGCAAAAAGACTTAGTTCTTTCCTCTTTCCGATTCTTTAAGAGACCCAGTTGCAAAATGGACAAAAAAGGCAATTAAATTATCGCGCACGAACTGAAGTCGTTTAGCTAGCTGCGTTGTTGAGTACGTCCGTCTAGTGGAATTCTTTTAGTTGCCAACCGTTTAATTTTGGGGACTGAAACTGATTCAGATATTATTTTATGCTGGATTTTTTTGTCGTGGAAAAACGACACTGGTACAAACAAAAGTAAAACATTTAAATACAAAATGGAACACACTAATTTCATGTACTGCCGTTTGTTTTTCATTTGGATATTGTTTTACCAAGCAAAAGTGTGCTGCATGCTGGAATAGTGAATAGTTGTTTTGTTTTTTCCCCATTGTTTTTTTTAAAACACATGTTTTTTTTCAAGGGATATTATCAAAAATATCTTCTTTTTAAACAACCTTTTTATTTATTTTTTTTCTTCTTCAAAATATGCAAGCAAGAATGTTTTATTAACACAGCTTTTTCAAGAAAATGTATTATAATGAGATGGGCCACTCAAAACCATTTTGCTTTTGTGTTTATATTTTCAAGTCAAAGAATTAATAAACGTTGAGAAACATTTATCATTAGAAATAATTTCTGAAGAATGACAAACTTTAAACATTGAATTATTTACTCATTGTGATGTTACTTCATTGTTTTATGCAAAACCACAATGAGAAATAATTAGTGTTTCAGATGTAAATGTTTCAGGAATGTCATTTGCTGCTGTTCAGAAACCAACAGAAATTAAAAAAAATATTTTTTTCTGTATTTTATTGTCCTCTAATAGTTTTACCTTTAAGTTGATGAGCTCAAAAGCTATGGATATCTGTTTGTATAATTTTAACAAAGGAGTCAAGGTCACAAAAACTGGGGGAAAAAATTCAATTATTGTGGTTTGTTTTGAAATGTGATTACCCAACCATGACGAAAAGATTATTCTAAAATTGAAATCTAGTCCTGCAAGGCTAGTCTAGTCTTATCAGCTATTATGCCCACTGGCTCCCCATAGACCGATTGGTCGAATTCAATATAATTCAAGTCAACATGAATGTAATTGTTGTCATCATTAATCAGCATCAATGGAAGTCTCAAGTTAAAGGGATAAATCTTGGTTTCAATTCTTCTTAAATCCTTTTTAGGCCAAATGAAACAAAATTACATGTTAAGCGTTCCCACCTGCTTCCTTTTTAAAGGTCACCTCTTTTTTTTACCTTAAAAAAAAAAAGAACAATAAAAGATCAATTTTAACGATCTCTGATGAAAAAATAAATGTTGAAATAAATATGCTCGTATTGTTAGACTCTCCTCCCTAGATAACAAAAGACTTGCGTGAGTCTAAGATTGAAAAACTATCCAGACTCATTCTGCATAAATTTGCATCAGTTTAAATGTAGGTTGTGAGAAAGATAATTAATTTACATACTGTATAAACTAAAGAAAATAGGGAGGGGCTACAAAAAAACCATTTCCACTCTCTCTTTCACTATTACACATTGAACTGCACTAGTCTTGAACAATAACAAAATGTGTGTTTTTCTATTGTAATTAATTGGTCAAATTAAAGGGAGGGTCATAGATTTCTTTGTCAACGTAATGCTAACTAATAGGCACAATTATAAAGATAAAAGTCAAGTGTAAAAGTGTCAGCCGAATACAGTGTCTACTAGCTGAGAAAACAGCAACAAAACTGTCACAGTATTTTCACAATCATGTCAAATCCATCCACATTTAAGGAAAGGGACTGCGGGTATTAATCCCATCTCTGGCTGCAGCACTCCTGACCCTCAAAAGTCTGAAAAACAATTTATGCATGAATTGTTTCTCAGATGTAAATGTTTTGTGGTGAAAAATTATTCAAACCTTTATTACTTGGAAAGGAAGCCGTTCTCAAAATAAATAATACTATTAACAGCTGCAGCGCTTTTCACCAAGTAAAGTTGTAATGGTCATTAATTAAATTTTGGAGTATCTACCATCCCCTGACCCTACCTTTAAGATTCATTCATTCATTTATTTATTGGTCACATTGGTTTAAAAACAACATGAAATTCTTCGTCCCTGCAGATGAATAAAGTGCTAACCCAAAGTATAGGATAGGCTTTTAGGGTAATTTACTTATGGATTATTTACCAAACTATGTCCCTATCTTTAAAGTTGGGTGGTTTATTAGATTTGTGATGGTTTTTTAAATCTCTCATTAGGAGTTCGTGGAAAGAAACGCTCTATAGCTGATTCACAGCAGCTTGGCGATAACTCATCACCCTCAAAGAAACATGCCAAGACAGGTAAGAACAATTCAAATAAAGGTGTAGGTGATTGCAGTGTGAGCTACTGCTGCTTAAAACAAGTCTTATCAAATGTTGTCCCCCGGCTGGAAACAAGACAACAACAACAACTCCCAGCCATAAATCCTGATGTAAAGTGACTATTTGAGGTACAGAGTAGTAATATAACATCACTGCCGTCAGAAACTGACACACATACAAATAAAAACTAGCAATCAAAGAAAATGGAGTAAAGTTAAACGCTTTTCAAACTACTACTAGCCTGCAAAATATAAGAGTGTTTCCAACTAGTTTTCGTATTGTGAACACTTGATGGTTTGAGATTTTTTTTGACTGTTTAACGCCCAAACACAAGGTTTGTGTCAGTTGGTAAAAATGTTTTTGTTCACATTTGATCGAGCATAGTGCACCCATTGCATTGATATGGTCAATAGAGCTTTTGTGTCAGTTCCTAAAAATGAAAATTGCTATTTTCATGCAATGCATAATACAATTTTAATTAAAAAGTAAAGCACTTGAAGCTTTGAAACTTCATAAAATTGTAGGCATATTGATGAATGGTATAATGGTTTTGTACACAAGGTGTCAGTTTGTGGTGTCATTGGCGATATACAATGACAGTCATGATGTGTAACAGTGAGTTAAGTGACTCTCCTAAAATACAATACTACAAGGCGATAACCATGATTTCTTCTCTCCATCTCTAAGTATTTTCACTTCAAGACCGCATCCAGCTTATCAACAAAATCCAAGAGCACTCGCCCAAGACTGAGAAGCATTCTTACAAAGTTTGCATTGCCAAGATCGATTGGAGCAAAGTAGCATTTGACGACTTCACCTATGAGGTTTGCCAGAAGGAGTGGGACACCATACAGAATGAGGTATGTTTCAGAACCTCTCATGATGTTCACATAGCCCTCGTTAAGAAGATGGTACCATTCCGACAATGTCTGAATTGACAAGTTTTGACTGTGAGGTTCTTTGTGGTGACAGTTCACTCATAAGTATAGCAAATGTGGTACATCATACTGAGTGAAGTGTGTTCAAGGACCTCGGAGTGTACTGAGGTTCACATAGCCCTCGTTAAGAAGATGGTACCAATCTGACAATGTCTGAAATGACAAGTTTTGACTGTGAGGTTTTTTGTGGTGACAAATCACTCATACAGAATGAAGTAGACACGCATCATTTTACTTACCTGCTGCTTAGAAGTTAGATTTCAATAGACCTTGTTTTTCTAAGCATGAAACTCATTACCATCAAATCAAATTGAGATGAGCAGGGGGAAAAAACCTCTTTGGCATAAAAATGAGCAAGATGTATAGAACTTTACAACCTAAAAATGTTATATACAGAAAGTTTTGCTTAGGAAAAACATATCTGCTTAGCTAATTATAGCCAGTAACCAGTTGTCAATAATATGCTTAAGAACACATTTTGGTTGGACACCTGTTTTTGCTTTGTTTTACCTACCATGCTAGATGTAAAACTCTATAAAGGTTGCCCCTTGTCAGCTGTTGAGCCTTAACAAAGTAGCAACAATATTGTCTGTTCTTTTTTTTAAGATTCGCAAGTATCGAACCATGGCGGAGGTCATCACTGATGCTCTGCATGTCGTCCAGAATCCATTCTCACATCGTAAACTGGTATGTTGTTCCCTAGAAGGAAATAAGTTTGGCTGAACTTATCAAATCAACAACTTTAAAGTATTTTTTATCTCAGTACCTACATTAAAAAGGTTGAAACAAATATTAAACATTATTTCAAACTTTCTGCAGCTTGCTTTTTCCCAATGATTTTTGATGAAAAAAAACAAAACATGGGAAACAAAATGAGGCAACATGCTACTCTAATTATGTAAATCTATGCAAATTATTGATCAGTTGGTTAATACATGTATAAATAAGTATTGACTTTTTTAACAGGTGCACCCTGACCTCCCCAAGCAACCTTTGACCCCGTTCTTCATGTTCTACTCTGAGAAAGCCAAGAAGTTCAAGAAGAAACATCCGGAGATGCCACAGTACGAGATCTCGAGGTCGTTGGCGCTCAAGTTTAAGGAGCTGCCGGAACACAAAAAGGTACATCATTTCAAGACGGAAACCAATTAACTGACCTTTTCTATGAGGGAACATGGGGTCTTGGGATGATGATGGCGTGACACACATGCATTTGTGCATCTGCCTATAGTGCAAAACTCCATGGTGATTGCCAACCAATAGTGTCTGTATGCATGCTTCATGGGAAAGGCTAATTAACACGGACACCACTAACAGGCCACACAGGCCATCAATCAATCAATCAATCAGAAGGCATTTATATAGCGCCAAAATCAATAAAAATTGTTCAAAATTAATTACAATACACTTGTTGAAAAAGATAACATTTGACCTCTGTTTCCCCCTTGTCTTGACCTTGGTGTCCCTTCGACAAGTTTCGCATAGACTACTTTCAGGCTTTCCAATGGAAGTGCCCTCTGCAAAATGAAAATGGACTTGCCTTCTCAAAGATGAAATTCCAGGCCTGCAGTAGTGACAAGAAATACTTTCATCTGAAATACTTCCCGGAAATGTAACCAACATTTTTCATTAACAATTATTAATTATGATGTTTTTATTTAGGCCAAGTACAACCAGAAATATGGAGACCAGAGGCTGATGTACCAGAAAGAGTTGGCCACATTTCTGTAAGTTTTTTTCATCTTCAATGTTTTCATTTTGTCAGCATGTACTTTGTGAGTCTTAATTCTGTCTAAGAGATTTGACATGAAAGTCAAAGTTTGTTCTGACTCGGGTCTGCACTTGTGGCTCATCTTATCACTTAAATTGTGATGTATCACGATCTACACGTATTATGATACGTCACGATCTGCACGTATCATGATGGAATCCATTCCTTAGACCTACATACTTTTGTATGTAAATTACATAACCGTCTGTTGTGATTTGATACAGAAGAATGATAAATAAAAGCCTGATCAGTCATCGGTCAGTGCTAATTTTTTCTAATGAATATTCATCATCAGGGCGGAGCATCCAGAGTACAAGAAAGACTCAAGGCATGGTGGGGGCGGACCTAAACCCCCAAAGCTTCTGAATCCATATCAGCTGTGGGCAAATAAAAGATTTGAGGTGTTGCAGAGGGAAGACAAAGAGGTACGTAAAGTTCCATGACAACAGAATCATTCTGTAGTGGCAGAATCGTTCTGTAGTGGCAGAATCATTCTGTAGTGCCAGAATCATTCTGTAGTGGAAGAATCATTCTGTAGTGGCAGAATCATTCTGTAGTGGCAGAATCATTCTGTAATGGCAGAATCATTCTGTAGTTACATCTAAATAAAAAACTCAAACAAGTTTAGAAAGAAAAAAAATCATCTTCAAATTAATATGGTCTTGTTGAAGCATAAGTGAATATGTCATGAATGTTCTTTGACCTAACACAGGTGACCCGAGGTCAACTTGATGCTCAGCTACGAGAAGAATGGAAGGCTATGCCAGACAAGAAACGAGTGAAGTGGATCAACAAGTCGCTTGAGGAACAGGTCAAATATTTGGTAGGTTTATGACCAACTTTCTGACAGTAATCAGTAAGCAGTTCTTCAAAACTGACCAATTAGTGCGGCCATCTTGTTTTTCTCCCATTCAAATTAATGTAACCCAAGTGAGGCCGAGATGGAAAATAGATTGGTTCCTTTGTGGTGAATCAGTACCCACCATTGTGATAGCAGACAAGGTACTAGATAAAGAGGATGGTGGGCCCAATTTCGTACAGCTGCTAAAGCACAAAAAAAGCTAAGCACATGCTTACTAGAATACGGTTACCAGCAAAAGTACCATGTCACACGTACAATTTATGATTGGTATCCTGCTCCTTTTTCGCTTAGCAGAAATTTGCTAAGCACTATTTTCTGCTTAAGCAGCTCTATGATATCGGGCCCTGGTCATGAGCAATTCTTTTAAAGGTGTTGTCCCATGGTGCTTTTTCCAGGACCAGTTCATTGCATTGAATACATAACCTTTGACCCGTATGTAACCCATTGTTATTCATTCTTAACTACTTTGCAGAAAGAGATAAAGGAATACGTGGAGCAGAATCCTAACTTCAAGGTTCCCGAGATTAAGAAACCCCTTCTTACCAAAAAAGAACTTCGTCTTAAGGAAGGAATGGACGGTAAACCGTTCAAACCACCTGCGTAAGTCACTTAGGGTTTTAAAACGAGATATGATGAGATAGCACGTCTTTGCAAAATCGAGATACAACATTTTTGCACTAATTTAAAACCATATTAAACGAGGGTGACCCATCCAGCACAGCTGATCATTTGGGGCCCTCACATAATATAAAAATACATCAAAGATAAAATACAAAAAGCGGCAAGACTGGCAGAAGGCGCGTAATAAGGGAAATAAAAATTAACAATAGGCCTAACATGAAAGGAAAAGTGGACAAAATAAAACACCTTAACAGCTAACCACTCAAACACTTTGGAGATTAAAAATATGAATTAAAGGATACAAGCATCCCCCATCCTCCGGAATGCAGACCGTAAATTAATTACAAGCCAAAAGCCCGGCAAAACACAGGTAAGCGAAGACATACTTGAATGAATAATATGAAAGTAACTCAAGCCTTACCTTCCTCCAACCCTCTTGATTTCAGAAATGCGTACAACCTGTTTTGCTCGGAGATGTTGAAGCAGATGGGTCACATGGGATCCAACACCAGAGCCAAGATGATGGAGTGCAGCGCGTTGTGGTCCAACACGGAGCTCAAAAAGAAGCAAGACTACAAAGATCGCGTCGAGAAGGTTGGTTTGTGACGTCATCTCACGAGATCAGAATGAAGATTTTCAAATCTGGTGATGGTTACCTGTGATTGAAGAGATAATTGAAGACTAAACAGTTATTATGTTTGATGTGAATCATCGTTACAAACTTTCAATTTTTCTTTGTTTACCCCTAATGTCTTTGGCGACAGACCCTTCCATACCCTCTGAAATACTCCACTCTACGGTAACTCAACATAAAGAAAGTGAAATTGTCAAGATAAATCATTTTTTAAAGTTAGTGAGTTATTTTGAAATTGAATGCCTTTTTGTTTTACTGTAATTGAAATGTGTTCCGTTTTGTTTCTTCTTGTTTGCAGCTTAAATCCATGTACAAAAGAGATCTGGAGAAATATATTGCAGTAAGTTTTCATTCTCGACAATCTAAATTCAGACCCTGAGCTTTGTTAATGAAGGGGCACTGCAATAAGCTATTTGCGAGTTAGATTTGAAAATAATCTCCGGTACAATGACTTGCTTGATTACAAGTTACCGCTTAAATTTGAATTCCTCAGACTATCGAGGCAGTTGCTATAAATACCTGGGCAAGCTTTTGCGTTGTTACGTAAGAGACGACGAGCACCCATACACAATTCTGAATGAATGTGTTTGGCGAAATGGTACCAGGGTTTGCTCATCTGGAGGTTGCTATACAAAAGCTTGCCCTGTACCATATGACATGCAAGTAGCAACTATCTCTATGGTCTGAGGAATTCAAATTTAAGCAGTAACTTGTGTTGGAGCATAATCATTGTACCAGACGCGTGGGTTAGTCCCGGGCCTGTACATTTAAAAACAAAATCTTTTACCTTGTGTGATTTCTTCCATGGAAGGATCCTGGTTCATACAAGATTCAACATTTGAATTTTAATATTTTGTTGAAAACATTGTTGCCGTTTTTCTTGACTTGATAGAGTCTCCCTGAAGAAGAGCGAGGGAAGTACGCCGGCGAACTTGAAGCCATTGAACGTCAGAATAAGAAACAACCCAAGTCCTCGAGCGTAAGAAACGTTCCGTATTCTTTTGGCCATTTTTCTCATTGCTGTCAATGTGTCTGTTGTGATGTTGTATGCATGTAAACGATGCTAGAACGTTAAGCTTTGCTTGCCTTGTTGCTATGGTATACCGCATGCCACCATTTGGAATTTTATTTAGACTCATCTGCCAAGCATTTGTGGGACTTTCACCTTGTCCGATTTCTCGAAGTAGAGCTAGTATCATGTCTGCCAATGCAGTCATCGTATCATATGGATCATGGGAATGTGAAATAGCCTCAAACTATGTATTGTATTTTTGTTGTAGTCGTCCATTGAATGAGTCCAAGGTTACGTTCTGCTACACCCATTCTCGCTACCATGGGCAGCGCGCCATATCGATACCCTTTGTCACTTAACCCTAGAAGGGAACCACTGAAAAACAATGCCGATCGGCTCACAAAAAGTGACTGCTCTGCGCACACGCTTGTTAAAAACGTTCGAGTCCTTGTAGAGCGCTTAGTGCGCGCACATCAAAACGCAAGTATTTTAAAGCAATCCACTTGACTTCAAATGAATCATGTTTTTGCACGGTCAATCTAAACTGCATGGCAGTTAGATGTGTCACAAGATCAAAGACGAATGGAAGGGGTACCAGTTGCTAGTTCCTAATTGAGGATTTTCACGTTTGGAGGAAATGCTTCCAATCAGGTCATATAAAGTATCATTTTAAATGATACCTGTACCTGTAAATGGAGGATATCCGCTGTTAAAATAAACAAAATAAAAAACCATTCAAGAAAAGTCGAAATTGGGATTTTTTAGGATTCCTTTCCACTATTGTCCACTGATGTCCACATTTGGAGAAGAAAAGTTCAAATTGGGGTATAATTATATCCCAATTTAGAAAAGTAAGTTTGTCAGTTCTTAATTGGGACAGTTATACCCTAATTGGGCAGAGAAAAATCCCATCAGGCTAGAAGTATACCCCAGTTGGGCTAGTTTAAGTAACCTTTGACTCATTTCACGGTGGCGCTGTATAAAACGACTGTATCCCGCTGGTTTCTGAGTTGCGCATTTCCCTCTCCCTCCGTCTCCATCCCTGCCCAGTCTTCCTCCCGCCTCAAACCAAAGAAGCCCATCTCCGCCTTGTTCCTCTACACCAAAGAGCAACGAGGAACTTTCAAAGGAGAAAATCCTGAAATGAGTGATACTGAAATAACAAGGAAGCTCGCTCGGCTGTATAGTGAGTTGTCTGATAGGAGTAAGGTAGGTTGAAAACAAACAAACTCTGGATTGATGTTTATAAAGGGAACAAAAACCACAAACTGAGAAGTTTCAATCTAAAAGCTCACTGATTCTACGGCTCATACCAGTACTAATCCACCAGAGAAATATTTCCATCTGAGAGTTCACTGATTCTAAAGTTCATACCAGTACCACTCCTCCAGAGAAATATTTCCATCTGAAAGCTCACTGATTCTAAAGTTCATACCAGTACCAATGCTCCAGAGAAATAATCTATCTGAAAACTCGCTGATTTTTATATGGGCTTTCATGTATGTT
>JAUELU010000026.1:960115-973011 GCA_032357145.1 Evasterias troschelii | reverse complement strand
TATAGCTGAATGTCCCATCCGAAGTACAAATGAAACCAAGGATGCTTCATATGTGAACTTAATCACTGTAGCTCTCAAGCCTGAGGAAGCCTGTTGTTTAGGATGCTTGCTATGTGAACCAGAAACACCAGGGTAAACCCCTACTCTTCCACTATGAGTGTTCTGGGATCTATTACATGCAATCCTAGTATAGAGGACCTATAGCTGAATGTCCCATCCGAAGTACAAATGAAACCAAGGATGCTTCATATGTGAACTTAATCACTGTAGCTCTCAAGCCTGAGGAAGCCTGTAAACTAGTGTGCTTTCTATGTGAACCAGAATTCAGAAGCACCTACTCTTCCAAGACAAGTGTTCTCGGTTCTTTTATGTCCACTAGCAATCCTGGCACGTGGGATCTATGGCTTCATGTCCAATCCGAACAAAGCAATTATGGTCGAGTATCTTGCTCAAGGACACAAATGCCACGACCGGGACTCAAACCCACGCTCTGCTAATCAGAAACACCAGAGCTTTAGCGTATTAGAACCTCAGGTGTCCTTGGGCATGGCTTCAACCTTAACCCTCCCAAATCCTCCCTTACAGGAAGTTGTCTGATTACATAAAGGGCAATACCCCTAATTGCAAGTTAGATTTGTATTAAGTCTGGTACACTGTCTTGCTAAGTCACAAGTTACTACTTAAGTTTGATTTCCTCAGACTATAGAGACAGTTGCTAGGTCGTATGGTTTGTGGCCAGCTTTTGTAAAGCAACCTCCAGATGAGCAAACCCTGGTACCATTCTTTTGAAGCAACTTCCTTCAGCCCGCGTTAATTAACCGTGTGGGGGACACACGCACCGAGGAATAAAATCCTGTATAACACTGGCACAGGCTCTATCCACCGGTTTGAAATCCAGTACTGAGTTTGTTTTCAAAATAACTGGTAAAGCCTCAGCCAAGGACCTTATTTGGAAAAAGGCCAACAGTGGCCAAACTTCTTATTTTTCCATCTGTTTCTGTTTTCTTTAATTTTTTTTTTTTTAATTCTACATTTTTTTTTTTTTCTTTTCTAGGACCCAGAACAGAAGACGGCACAGTAAAAAAGGAGCAGTGCCACACGTCCCAGAAAGAAAGAAAAACATCGTAACTGTTGTGGAGTGAAATCTTCACTTTTTTTTAAAACCAGTATTTTATGTGCTCGTATCATTACAGCAAATGAAAGAAATATTTTTGCTGCAGAGAAAAATGCTAACATTTTATTTTGTGTGATGCTAGGTGATTATTTTGTTCTAAGAGCTAAGGAGTTCAAAGGTTATGCATGAAGCAAAAGGTCAAATTGACAAACTGTATCAATATCTAGCATCTCTAAAAGTAGGGTCATTGTTTGTTTTTGTCAACGTAATGCTGATTTATTGGTCAAATTTTCAAGAAAGATAAAATAAAAGCACATGTGAATAGCTGTATACAGTGTCGACTTGTTGAGAAAACAGCTAAAAAACTGTCGTGGTATTTTCATCAAAAACGCTGAATCCATCCACTTTAATTAAGCGAGGTGACAGCGGGTACCAACCGCATGCCGCAGCATTCGCAAACAGACACCAACCTTCAGAAGTCTGAGAAACGATTCATGCATGAATAATTTTTCAAATGAAAACGCTTTGGGGCAACAAAATTTCCAAACCATTTAACTTCAGAGCGAATCATTTCTCAGAATAGTTAATACTATCAACAGCTGCAGTGCTTCTCACCAAGTAAATTTTATGGTCATTAGTTTTTTGGAATATTTAAATATGCATGACCCTACCTTTATTCTTGACATTTTCTTATTTTGTGTTAACACAATAATGCTGTATATTTGGTAATGACTCTGAAAATTAATGGCAATAAAAACTTACTTGGTAAGATGTACAGCAGCGTTGGGTAGTATTATGTATTTTGAGAAACTTTTCACTTAGAAGTACTGCGGTTATGGAAAAATATATCACTTTTTATTCCCCCAAAATTTGAATCTGAGAACATTACGGCCGTACACTTCTCAGATTGTGTATTCCTATGGGGAATATTCTTCCTGCGTGGAAATATTTGCTCTGGTTTTTGGTGATATCTCAAAAATGCATCCACCTTTTGAAGTGAAATTTTCACAAGTTAGTTTTATTGTATATTACCTACATTTATATAGGATTAACACAATCAGTAGGCTCCAATTACCAAACGTATACAGCACCTTTAAACAATGGTTTCCAGATGGAACGCATGAATGCAGTAATGGCAGAGAAAAGGTTTTAAAATCAACATGGATAACTTAATATTAGGGCCCTGCAATTTCATGACTCTGCTTACTGTAAGTGAAAAATCAGCGCTAAGCGGAAATAGACGAATCTGCATTGTAAGCATATTTCACAAATTAGCAAGGAATTTTATGCTTGTGTGTGTGTATATCACATTACTTAATCATTCTTTGCTTACACAATTAGCGCAAAAATTCAGTGCTTAACCTGTAAGCTGAAAATGGGTAAGCGCAGAATTCCGCGAGAGCAGAGTCATAACATTGGGCCTTAAAGAAAATTCTTGTAAGTGTACCTTGCTTGACGCATTGTGTGTATGTGATGCATATTATGTGGTGTCAAATGTATTCTTAAAACCAATGCAGTTTTTGTATCGTTCCAAATGATAGGTTTAGGTCGTGTAATCTTTGTTTACAAAAAGAGTGACCTTTTACATTCCATGGCCTTTCTGGCAGGCAAGATACTACACTGGTCATATGGGAAATTCTACATCTTGTGTCACAATTACCACATAAATTCAAGAGTTGTCAAAATAACAGCTGAACAAGTTTGGAGATGTGCCCCTTTTCTTCATAGCAAAAATAGATTTAAAAAAAGACAGTGCAATCTCTATACAATTTAAGAGTTGATGTTTTCTTATACTGGGCTGTGTACTAATCCTGCATGTAAACAAATCCAGGCTCTGTGGCTGTTTTGTAAACAAGTGATGTCACAGGTCACATGGTGTATACATTGTGTTGAACAGACACCATTATGAAGTCTTTAATAGAAATGTATTTGAACAATTTTAAGCACTTTTTTGAGCCTTAGTCACAAATAACAACAATGTCACGCAGTTCTTATATAGCGCTTTAACACCAGCAGGCATTTCAAAGCACACATGGTACACATGGTTTGATTACATAGCACCTTCTAAGGTTTTACAAGGTGCTGTGGCACAATCTTCAGCTAACCATGCCAGAAAGCAATAACGATACATGTACTTGGTTCTTTTACATGCATACACAATTCACACAGGACTTTCCAACCAAAGGACAAAGCATTAAAGGGACACGTTCCCTTGGATCGGACGAGCTGGTCTATAAAAAAGCGGTTTTAACCGTTTGTTATAAAATGCGTATGGTTAGAAAGATGTTTCAAAAGTAGAATACAATGATCTACACAAATATGCCTCGAATTTGGGTGGTTTTCCTTTTACATCGTCAACTAACACGGTCGGCCATTTATGGGAGTAAAATTTTTTACTCCCATAAATGGCGGACAGTGTTAGTTCGCAAAGTAAAAGGAAAACCACGCAACTCCGAGCCAGAATTGTGTGTATTATTGTATTCTACTTTTGAAACATCTTTCTAACCATATGCATTTTATAACAAACGGTTACAAACGCTTTTTATAGACCAACTCGTCCGATCCAAGGGAACGTGTCCCTTTAATGGTTGATTGCTTGCTCATCAAGGACACAGGTGTCCAGACCGGGACTCGAACACACTCTCGAACAACCAGAACTTGAGTCTGGTGTGACCAGGTCACTTGGCCACTCAGACAACACTTTCATGTTTTACATCAGTTTCCAATCCAGGAATTACAGTCTGTTAATCACAATTCATAAATACCTGGGACAGTTTATCCATTCTGATTGGTCTAGAAGTGTTTAAACACAGTTAGCCTTATAGACCCATTGCACAACGCGGAACGCACGTTCAAAGAAGATGCGCGCCCTTCCATTTTGGAGTCAACTCTTTGATTCTTGTGTACAGTTTGACTCTCAAAATGGAAGGGCGTGCATAGTGTTCGAACGTGCGTTCCGCATTGTGCAATGGGCTACGGACGACGGAACGGGAAAAAAGTCTGTCCGATTTGTTCTCAATTATTTACATTTAAAAAAAAATATTTTCAAGGGGAAGATATTTATGAATGGGAATCAAAGTGTTTTGAATCGGTTTTTTAAACTAGTGGTTTAAGCCCGCCAAGGCCCAGTTCTTGATATCTTCTATTAACCCTCCTACTCTTGGTAACATTTTCCAGTGAGATGACCAACCATTTGAAACCATTCAACTGCACTGGTTGTGTATGATGGCACAACTGTGCACATAACATGTGTGTACTGTGTAGATGCATTTACCACATGATGTTACATTGCAGGCTGGCATAGTTTATCTACCATTCAAAACCAATGGTCAGACAGTAGAAGGGTTAAGACACTTGTTTGGAGCTGTACACACAAGCTTTGATACAATTTGTTAAATGTTGAATAAATTTGGTATTCATGTGAAATGCCATACACTATTTGCAAAGGGAATAGGTTATTCATGTGAAATCTTTTGAAAATGTTTTCTGCTAATCATAACCAATTCAAGGGACCCTTAAAAGTGACTAGCTCTGTGACCCGTAGGCCTGAAGATTCCTGTGTAGAGAACTGATGATGAAGACATGTCAGTTTTAGATGTGGGAGGAAAACCCCAAATAGGGAAAACCCATGCAATGGTGATTGCTCTATAATGATAATCCGACAACCCTATGTTCCGACAACCCTATGTTCCGACATGCCTATGTTCCGACACCCCTGTGTTCCGACACACCTATGTTCCGACACCCCTGTGTTCCGACACGCCTATGTTCCGACACCCCTGTGTTCCAACAACACTATGTTCGGACACCCCCTATGTTCCAACACCCCTACATTGTATGTTCCAACACCCCTATGTTCCAACAACCCTTTGTTCTGAAAGCCCCTCATAACTCACATGCTAGGGTTTTTGTTTTGAACAATGATCGAAAGTTAACTGGCTTTTGACTGCCGCTTCTGAACAAAAATTTATGAAAACATAGGGAGACTAGCTCAGTTGGTAGAGCGCCGGCACGTTAATCCGGAGGTTCAAGTCCTCCCCCTCTAGTCAATGTTTCTTTGTTCAACCCCAAATTAATGATAGAGAATGTATGAATTTTAATATTGCGTGCAAAGTGATGGCAAAAACAGTCACATCATGATAACTCTTTCAAAGAAATTATAAAGAAAAAATTACCTAAAATGCTGAAAGTTGCGAAGTCAAAATGTTTAGCAAGAGCAGATTACCAGTCGAATTAATTGTGTTGTGTTTATGTGCATTGCTTTACCCGGTTCCAACAATTATGTTGCCCCTGGTTTGAGAGGGGAAAGGTTGTAAGCAAAACACCAGTCAATAGATCGATCCATTAAGCCCCGCCTCCTTACGAGTTGACCAATCACAGCCGCAAAACCCAACCACCATAAGTGCAAAGATCACTAAACGGCTCAAATGGTGATCAGATTTGGCAGTTGTGATTGGTCAATGAGAAATGGGCGTGGCTTAATAGATGGGTGTATCAAGCTCTGCCCCTAATGAATTATCAGACCCATTTATGTAACATCTTATAAGTGTTTTATTAGGTGCTGCAGTGCATTCAGCAGCCACTGCCAGAAACCCCTTCTCTTAGCGAGAAGTGTAACAGGGTTCTTTTATGGGCATTACAAAACACTCGGCTTGATGCCCCATCCATGATGCTGATCAGAAACAAATTTGTTTTAACAAATTTCTGCCATTTTAATTGGCTAATTGTTTTTAGTATGTGGCACAGGGCAGAACAAGATCAGGGACGTGATAGGCTCTTGAAAATAACCTGAAATCCGAGCGCAAAGAAACGGATTTCCGGTAAAAACAAAGAAAATCGCATCCCTGCAAGATACACTTGCTGCAGGCACCATGACCTGGGCGCAGTTGACAGACAGTTATGTGGGCGGGCTCGTTGGACAGGCTTTGTTTAACTTGCTAATATCAAAATGCCTTTCAATTATGAAAATAAAAATGTTAAGGTTTAACTGCAATCTTTAATTAAAGTTGACCTGCGATTTACTGTATACATATAATGCGTGGATGTGTTTGAATTTCTAAAAAGGGTAACACCCCTTTGTTCCAACACCCCTAATGTATTTTCCTGAACCTAACCTAACCCCAACCCTAGAGTGCAGGGCCCAATTTCATGGCTCTGCTTACCGTAAGCAAAGAATTGGCGCTTACGGACATAGGGAATTCCTCCCTTACGACACGGGTTAGCAGGGAATTCCGTGCTTACGTCAAGCGTATTTGACGGGTTAGCAGGGAATTTTTGCTTGTGCGCGTGCGTAGTCCATGCTACTAGGCATTCTACGCTTACACAGCTAGCGCAGAAATTCTCAGTAAGTGGAGAATGGTGATCACAAGCACAGAATTCGGCGGTGAGCAGAGCCATGACAGAGCCATGAAATTGGGCCCTGATGACGAGGAGTTATCGGAACCCAGGTTTGTCAAAACATGGAGCAGTCACTCTAAGAAGACTGTAGATGCATTTCCTTCAAAGTCACAGGCCATTTTCAAACAACACAAGTTAAATTTATGCCAAGTTTGGAAAAATTCACACCCCAGTTATTCCTCCAGAGTAATGTTAGAAGGAAACAACTGCAATATATGGGAAAAAACAAATCATAACAAAGCTGAGATTTCAGGCTCCATATTTGATCTTCGAAAATAAGTGCAAAAGATAGTTTAATGGCCTGACGTTTCAAACCTAGCAGAGTATTTCTCAAAGGCCAATATAAATAATGACAACACAATACACATACAAATTGTGCCTGCAGGAAGTCCCGACTCTGTGTAAACATATGATGTCACAGGTCGTGTCAATAAAGAAACCACATTGAAAAATGATATTATGCAAATTTTACGTTGAGATTGAAACAGGGTTGTTTTATTCATAGCTCAGAAATACTCATCTGCTTTACAATACTTCAGTACTTACATACTACAATATTAGCATCAATTGGGAACTTAGTCTTTATTCAAGTCAGCATTCTATCACTTTGTGAACCACATTAACATGAACATGAGACTATTGGCTTGTATGGGAGACTGCTCAAGGCTTGACACCAACTGCACTCTTTAATGATCATGTTCCATAAATACAGTCAATAGCACAGAACAACAGATTCTTGAAGCTGCCCTAAATCTATACATAAACCAAGTTTTTTGTGTTCATTTTTTTGATAAATTAAGTAGAGCGAGACAGCCTACAGTATACCTGCAGTGGTTTGCCAGCGATTGTCTAGCCGTCTTTCAGGTACTCAGTTTATCATTTCAGACTCCTTGATTGACCCGTCAATGAAGCGAACAATTGGAACACCAAATTTGCCATTGCATAGACTTTGTCTCAAGCCATCCTGCCTATCACCTTAACATTGCTTCTCTCGTTATTGTTCATAGTCAACGGGTACGGGGGCATCACAGAGATAAGACTTGGGGAAAAGTCTAAGCTCAGTGTAAGGAAACAATTTTACACTTCCTTGTAAAGTATTTAAACATCAAGGACATACATGTACATGTACTAATGGATGTTTACTTAACCGCCAAAAATCAAGACTTCAGATAAAGACACAATAAATATAGGCACACATTTGCAGTTTTCCTGTAAATACAAAACCATTTGTACTTCACAACTTGATTTGATAACATGTTATCATCGCGTCAGTGCAAAACGGTTGTATCTCATACAAAAATGCTTAGTGCAAATCTCTACGATAACTTGTTTTGTTTCTACCTCGGAGCTATTTTAAGTGAGATACAAACATTTTTAAAATTTCATTTTTGCGCGTAATGCAAGTGCTATTTCAAGAGATTTTTCAAGGCGTTTTTGCATTGACACAATGTGATGAACCTTGTTCTGGATTTACCAGTATTCCTGATTGTGAAGAGACCATCTTTTTAAATTGAGCTGAACAAAGTACTTTGTTTGCCACGCCCACCCCCCAACTGTAATCACAGCAAGCAGTATAAAAGAAAAGTGTATATTACAAAGACATAATGCACTTGGATTTCAATGACTTGAACAAGATGATTGCAGATCAATGCATTAAAGGTAGGATCATAGATTGTTTTTTATCAACGTTCTGCTGATTTTCAGGCAAAATTATCAAGAAAGATACAATAAAAGTCACACGTGAAAGTTTCAGCTGAAGACAATGTCTACTTGCTGAGAACACAGTCACAGAATTTTAACAAGAATGTCAAACTCATACTGGTGAGATGACAGCGGGTACCAACTGCATCCCTGGCTGCGGCATTCACGAATGGACACCAACCCTCAGAAATTTGAGAAATGATTCACGCATGAATAGTTTCTCAAGTTCAAATATTTTTGAGTAAAAATTTTTGAGTAAAAATTTGTTCAAACTATATTTCATTGGAGGGAATCCTTTCTCAAAAAAATTTACACTAAATATATCAACAGCTGCAGTGCTTTTCAACAAGTATGTTTTTATGGCAACTAATTTTTTGAGTTTTTAACAATCTGTGACCCTACCTTTAAGAGAAACTATACTCAACAAAATCCCTCACCTGGACAGCCATGTTTTTCTGTTATTTCGTTCAACAGAGAAATTACCTGGTTTGGCTCGTAGAAAAGAAAGATGCTAATGCTAACAGTGTATCACTAAGCTATGACGCAAACTTGCTTAGTGTGAAGAAGAAACCTTCTCAAGACAAAACAGGCTACCAGCCACAATGTTATCTAAAGTGTGTTACTTTTAACTGGTACCCCCGCTTTTTTCCTGCTAAGCAAATTATTGCATGAAGCAAATTGTTCTGCTTACAGCTTTATGTCATTGGGCACAGCACAGTGTTACTTAACGTCTGCTCATATGCAACCAAATGTGAACAGGTTGCGCCTTTTTAGGATTACAGACGCAAAAAAGTGACATTCACACATCAACAACAACACACGACTTTTCAAGTAACGATTGATTAAACTATAATTTTGTTATGCTATGATGCAAATGAGCTTCAGTGGCGTCCCATGGACTCTTGCTCATCCGGCGCTAGCTTGATCATGTCGTCGATTCTCAGGATCGTGATGGCCGCCTCGGTGGCGAACTTCAGACACTTAATCTTACAGATGCCTGGCTCGAAGACGCCGGCTTTCTTATTATCTCTGACTGTGCCCTCTACAAGGTCCAGACCAACCCTAATTGACAAAAAATAATAATTGAGAAACAAGTTTAACACTCGCTGACAATAAATAACTATGTACACATGAAATAATAAAGTTCCTTACACAATTAGGTTTTATGTCAAATATATGTACACACAATTTTGAATAAAAAAAACATGTAGTTATCATATTCCTAAAGGAGTATGTAATTGCATAAGCCTGTCTCATACATAAAATTTTACTACAGGAATTATTTTAATAATAAGTATAACAATATGCAGTTCTTGTATCATGCTTTATTACACCAGAGGACATTTCAAAGCGCTTGTTTTTTTTCTACAAGTTATGTGGAGCTATGCTAGAATTATCACGCTTGTTTTTTTTCTACAAGGTATGTGGAGCTATGCTAGAATTATCACGCTTGTTTTTTTTCTACAAGGTATGTGGAGCTATGCTAGAATTATCACGCTTGTTTTTTTCCTACAAGGTATGTAGAGCTATGCTAGAATTATAAGTCCCATTTATCTACATGGCACCATGTAATGGTTTACAAGGTGCTGTGGTGCAATCTGCAGCCAATCAAACCAGAAACACCGGGCGATCCCCTTTTCTTTTTTGATAAGTGCACTGGGTTCTTTACATGCATTACACAACGCACGGGACCAATCCAAAGGATGAAGCAATAATGGTTAAGTGTCTTGCTTAAGTGTCACGACCGGGACTCGAACCCACATTCTGCTGAACAAACACCAGTGCTCTTATCCGCTCGGCCACGAAATGCCATGAACAGTTTACAAGGTGCTGTGGTGCAATCTGCAGCCAACCATACCAGAAAACACCGGGGTAAACCCCCTTTCTCTTTTACGTTAAGTGTCCTGGATTCTTTTACCTGCATTACACAACACACAAGACCATGGTTATAGATCCCATCCGAGAGACGAAGTATGGCACAAAGTTCGTCAACTTGCCAGTGGCTTTTGCAAATGAGTTACACAAAAATTCAACATGGTGTTTCTGGTAAACAGAGTGTGGGGGTCGAGTCCCGGTATGTCCTAAAATCAAGACACGTAACATGATTCGTCCTTTGGATGAGACATAAAGCCATAGGTTCCATGTAATGTGTAATGCACGTTAACCCTCCTACAGTTCGCACCATTTTCTATTGAGTTGATGAACCATTTGAAACCATTCAACTGCCACAGTTGTGTGTGGTGGCACAACTGTGCACAGAACTAACTGTGTACTGTGTAGATGCATTCCCTCATGGTATCATATTGCAAGGCTGGCATAGCTTATAAGCTAGAATGATAGATAAATCTATCATTCAAAACCACAGTGAATGGTATTGAATGGTCAGACAGCAGGAGGGTTAAAGAACCAAGTACAGTCATCGCTCAGAGAAGGAGTTCGCCCCGGTGTTTTCTGTTGTGGTTGCATGCAGATTGCGTCACAGCACCTTGTAAACCAATACATAGCATACCACCATAACCAGAGCCAAACAGCTTGGGTGTTGAGTTACTGAATGGTGTAGAATTGTTTTTTTTAAGAGTAAAGGAAGGATTCAAATCAACCACTCAATGAAGTAAAGGGTCATACGTACCATTTGAGGTCAGCTCGGGCAGCCTCCATCTGAGACGTGTTATGGTAAGCACGTAGCTTAGCCACAAGATCCACAGAATCCTTAGCGGCGTTGACCGCTAGCGTCTTGGGAATGACCAAGAGAGAGTTGGCAAACTCAGCGATAGCTAGCTGCTCTCTGGAACTCTGTCATGGGAAAAGTCATATCAAATGTTTAACAAACAAACAATTAATAACATAATGCGCACAAAATAAATCCATCAAAAATTTACTTAGAGGTGCAAAACAATACTGTACTATGAAAATCAAATCATTTACTCTGAAAATCTTAAAGTTAAAAGCACTAACAAAGAATATAGAAATGTAACAATTTATATAAGAAAAACATAACTAACTTAATCTAAAAAAACACGTCAAAACAGAAGCAGTATTAAAATTTCATTTGCAAAAACGTTCATCTGTCCAAATCTACAAAAATACATAATTGTAAAACAGTAAACTTGCCTAATGTTTTCTATTTCATTTCAATTTGGTTTATTTTACAATTGAAAAACAACTGGATTATAGTCCGAGGACTTAACAAGTCAAGTTCACAAAGATAAAAGATCGTAATAAAAATGACGGATTAAGAAGGAATTAAGTTATAAAAAGGTAAACACATAATTTTTGTAAATATGGCAATACATAAATATTCAAAATGTTGCATAGCCAAGAGGTCAGGTGCAACGGACTTAAGTTATGCTGGCTCAGTAAGTAGGGTATGGGTTTAAATCCCAGTCATGACACTTGTCTCCTTGAGCAAGACACTTGGCAATAATTGCTTTTCTACAGCCAGGGGTAAATGGGTACCTGTGAGGGCAGAGATGGTTCTTGTGATTGATTTAGCTTGGTGCGCTACATATTTGGCAGCACAGGCTGTATACTCCCAAGGGAGCTGAGATGGTTTCAAGAATGAATAAATAGCCCAGTGAAGAGGGGTAATAATGTTGGAGCGCCATGAGCGTCAAAATTAGCAGATATCGGCGTAATATAAATGTCCACTAGTTTATTATCAAAGCTCAACTCGGATTTGAAGTGGATTTTGAAACTCACCAAGGACGTTGCGAGGTTCTCTAAGTAGATAGACAGAGCAGCTTCAACAGCGCCCCCGCCTGGTACTACCGTCTTACTCTCCAAGACGCGTTTGACGACACAGAGGGCGTCATGTAGAGATCTTTCCATCTCATCACATTGATAATCATTAGCTCCACGTAGAATGACTGACGCTGCGTTACGTACCTTAGGACTGATCAATAAAGGACAAATTAACTTCATTATGTGACAAATCTAACTGTAGTAACCACACACAGCTTTGTCATTAACTCCACGAAGGATTACCCATGCTGCATTATGTTCCTTAGGACTGAACGACAAAGGACAAACTAACTTCATTATTTGACAAATCTAAGTGTAGTAACCACATACAACGTTGTCATTAGCTCCACATAGTGTGACTGACGCTGAGTAACGTAACTTAGGACTGATAAACAAAGGACAAATTAACTTCATTACTTGACAAATCTAAGCGTAGTAACAACAAACAGCGTTGTCATTAGCTCCATGAAGTATGACTGATGCTGCATTTAGGACTTAACAACAAAGGAAAAATCAACTTCAATTTTTGACAAATCTAACTGTAGTATAAAAACCCCACATTGTCATTAGCTCCACTTAGGATGACTAATGCTACGTATCTTAGGGCTAGAGCCGCCCTCAATTCGACTTGTGTTTTGCTTGCACTGCGACGGAACCGTCGGGTTCATGCAAAAGAGTAACACTCAGGTCACTACAAATGAGAAGTTATGTGTGAAGTCGTGGCACAAGCGCCACCATGACAAAAGCCATGATCGAAGACCAGTTTCTAAAGTGGCTGTTAAACATACCAACCCTAGAGCTGCCACATTTGCATCTAGCAACCGGGGAGATTGTGTACAACAATCAGAAGATATTAACCCTTTAGCCCGCCCGCAACCGCCCTCGAAGTTTGACAAGTTGTATATAGCGTTTTACACATGCGATTAAAATGCAGCAAACAGCC
>JAUELU010000026.1:633568-656537 GCA_032357145.1 Evasterias troschelii | reverse complement strand
TCTCTGACAACATCATGGGTAAAAAAAAGGGGAAATATGATTTTATTAAAAATGCATTATGGTCAAAGCTGCCATTACTTGATTTTTGCAAACAAGGAGATTTTGTACAAAAATCAGGGAGATATTTAAAATTACATTCAACATGTTTCCATAATCAAGGAAATGTTCAAGTTTGCTCATCAGAAAAAAGAAAGATCGGTTTAAATTCTGGGAAATTTCTGCATAACCAGTACGAGTAGGCAGCTCTGCATTCAACATGTATTTAGTCGTTACAAACACCTCGTAAACCATTGTAAAGTGCTACATAAATTGGTCTCATAATTAACAAAACAATCAATAATCTTTAATGTTTTTGTTTGCTCGGACGCCTTGAGTACCGTTTTGGTAGATACTTTCGACACATATGCGACTAAACATTATTATTATAGATTTAAGTGGTGTTATTATCAAAACAGCTGTACAATCCGCAGCAGTCTGTAATAATTACTGATAATATAGCATCTGGTTATATTTAATAGCCATACGAATTCAACACGTAAAGTGCAGCGTCGCGCTTAGTACTCGATAGATGAGTTCAAGAGGTCAGCGACAACGACTGTATAGTTATTGATATTTAACTCAGATATCAAGATGAATTTACATTGAATGGAAGTAGAAATCCAGAATACATGGCTGTTCAATCAAAAGAGATACTATAGACTAAACTCATCATTGTATAGTGTCAATTCATAACGTCAATCTAAAAGACCTGAAGTTGGGGTCATGTCCGAGGAAATGTAAAAGGCAACCAGTTGATGGCAAATTTACGTCAATTTTCACACACAAATTGAGAACAGTAAAACACTGTTAACGCAAAGTCATTTGTAAGTACGGAACTTAATGAGTGCCATTTGACTGAAGAATAATTCTCTACTCAAGACATATATGAAGACACGGACAAACATCATGGTTCACACAACTAAGTAAACCGCCCCCAATAGACACGAATCACCCATTGCGATGACCTACGGATAAGAGTTAGAGCTTGAATTAGGGCCAGAGTTAGGGTAAAAGGTTGACGTTTAGGTTCGGGTTTGGGCCCAAATTAGGGTAAGGGTTTGGTTTAGTGCTAGATTTGGGGTAAGAGTATGGGTATGTCCTTCTCTTGTTAGCACTGCCGCTCAAATCCATGCAGAGTACTGGCTTCAATTTATTATCTCAGTTTGGGATGTATCCCGTTAATATATATATATGGACATTACATCTTGTTTGAATCTTTGGTAGAGAAGTTAAGGGGGAAAAGTACGGCACCAGTGCAAAACATAATCCCTTAATCTATGAATAATGCATTTTCAGTGACCAATCAACTAGGAACACTCACCCATGTTTGCGAGACACAGTGCCGCGCACGTCCGGCACTAACTCCAGAGTAGAAATGTGTAAATCCGATGGGTGCCCAATAACTGTTGGCTTCCCAGCTGCTAAGGCCCTTGCTGAAATGGAAAAGAACAAAAATATTACCTTGACAGGGCACAATAAAATTCATTCAAACAAGAGACAAAGAGCGAACATAATTGTTAATCGATTCCATTTGTTGATGCTTAACAACAAAACAACTCAAGAAAGGGCAACCGTAAACCATCAAAAAACAACGAATGGCCCACCATAATTGATAACTCGACAAACATAAAATTGTACTAAAAAAAAATTACACTGCCACTCCGGAACTGGTTTCCATTTTCATCATACGGTTTGGACAACCAAATTAACTTTAAAAGGTTGCAAACAACATTTACAAATAAGCAAATGAAAGAAGACAATAAGTGTGAGCGGTAGCAGCCAGTGATTTTCACAGGAAAAAATTACTCCCCAAAACTGCCACAGACAATACCTTCTGCCTAAATGGTTTAGTTCACCATTTTGTGAAATAATTTGTTTCCTGTATAAAACAAGAAAATAAAACTATTACCATAGAAAACAAAACCCGTCTATGTCAGACTGATTGTCAGGTTTTACAATTGCTGTAAAAATTGTGTCGTTTAAAACCCCATCACGGCAAGTTCATAAGAATGAGGCCGACACCTTTCGGGATTGAAGGGTGCACCCTACTCAGGAATCAACTCCCAAGCACAATGTAACATGCTCAATATTCAAAAGTAGGGGCCTTCTTGTAAAATACTTAGATGGCATCACAGCTTTCAACAGTAAGGATAAACTTATCCATTGACTTATAAACGTTTATCCTGTGCTAAATTTGATACGGGTAGTAACAATGCCTGTCGAGTTACTCGCCCTACAAACAAGTTTCTTTCAGGCCTACGTCATTCAAAATACCTCAAGTTGGACTGCAACAAACACCTGGTAACAATATTGTGCAATTCTGTTACACTGTACCTCTTTTATTTGGCTCACAAATCTGTCTAGAATAGTTAATATTAATGAGGACGGGACGTTGCTGTGTCCTCTCCCTACTTAGTGCGGTGCAGCCTCACTACCCATGACTATGTAACACTGTCGTGGGAGTGACATGTGCACAATACTGCACATGATCAATCACGTGTCCCTCTGATGTCGAAACTGTTATGAAAATGAGTTATCGTTCATTTGGTGCGTGTGTGAATGAGCTCCCGGTGGGGCCAGACAAAGTTCACGGTGACGTCGATTTGCACTTCCCACCCGAACAAAATATACCTTGAGAAAGGTCGTGATCGATACATGCTATCGGTCGCTTGTTGTGATCAGAAGGTGCTTTGAAAGCCAACCCAGGGTGTGTGTGGGGGGGGGGGGGGGGTTGCTGAATTTGTCTCGTAAAGTACTTTCAAGAAACTGTCTAGTTTAATGCTGTACTCATGTACAGTGGTTAGCTGGATTTTTGTCGAGAAACTAGATAGTTTGATGCTTTGATGCTGTGTTCATTTACATGAGAAATGTGGTTTTATCTATTTTTATTTGGTTTCCGCATTTGAAACATATTACGTGGACCCTGCACATTACCGTTCGCGAAAAGCATATGATAATAACATATAATCAATTGCGTTATGTCTCGTACTCATTGCAAAGCCAAAATTAATTTGTAAGCCCCCACCTATGCCATCCACGCCCAAAACAATCGCTTGAAACACCTGGGTCAGAATAGACCCGGATTCCGTGTGGCCTAGCATTTCGGGTCATAATGACGCAGAATCCGAGTTGAAAATCCCATTGAAAAGCTTTAAATTCCAGTTCAGTCTGACCAAATTTGGGTCAGGCTCCCCTTAAACCGGAAATCCGGGTCGATTGTGACCCAGAAGATTGTAGAGTGTACTGTTGAAATCGTGTAAAGAGTTGACACCACTGAATAACGCCGTTTAGGAGTTTGCCTATATAAATTTCTTACAGGACAAAGTAATTGAGAACTGTTCTTTTTGTCCTTGGGAAGATAAAACCGGTGACATAGTTCAAGTACAACTCTCTGTCAAACGTTACAAGCCTTTGGAGACTGCAGGTTCTTTCGACTACAAAAACAAATCTATTTCGTTGAGAAAGAACTAGTGGACTATCTGTATCTGATCCACTATGCTATCTCATTATTGGAAGTTCTTCTGAATGTCTGCAATGTTTCTGTCCAGGAATGTTTCTGACTCAGACTTGATACCCAACTTTATACAAAGTAAACATGCTTTATTATAACTCAGAACTCGAACATTTTTCCTGAGGTTACCTGCACTCCACCCATGCCTACAAAGATGTCACCACTATAATATAATTGCCAGTTATCAAACTAGCAATAACTACCCGGGAGGAGAAGTGTGGCCAAACACTAAAAAAAAAATTCATTTGGCAATAAACCCATTCTCTATATCAATGAATAGACAGCCACGGTACATAAAGGCGCCCTTTTCTCGAGTCGTGCACTTTACTTCCATTACTGATCTTTTATTATATTTATCAATTATTCAAGTGCAATTTCGGGAGCAGTAAACAAGTTGATGAAGAGCAATAAAATTGTCTAGCGTCGAAACAAGAGGTCAGAGAATTGGAAATTAGAGTGGAGATTCAACTAACCCTAATAAGAAAACCCGTACCCTACAAATTAGTACACATTTGGCACTCGATATGGGGAATAGAGTGGTACCTAGCTCCCTTCTGTTGTGTCTTCTTCGGTGTGTGCTTGGAACCCTTTGAAATCCTTTTGGGGGGATTGTACAGGAGGAAAATAGTGTGTTGAAGTGTGGTTACAATGGGGAGGGATGAAGCTGGTACCCTCTGCCCCCATATCCCGCATGGTACACGACATTCCCATTTCTGATATCACCAATTATGAGGCGATTCAGATCCATTGGCGGGGGGGGGGGGGGGCACCCAAATTTTACACAGTATAATGTTGAGTCCTGGAATATGGGTCAGCATTGCACAAAACCGGGTCTGCGTCGATCTCGCTCTATTCTGATCAGGGGGTATTCAGAGTATAAAGGTTTCATTGATGTAACATGGACTTCACTGTTGGTTTTGCATTTTCCAAGACGTTTGTTGCTGACTAAAATGCCACGATCTCGTTTTTGCGCGGCTTGTGGGGGGTAACTATAGCCTAGTTATGAAGAGTATTTGAACTTTGGATGTTATCAAGAAGTGGGCTAAGATTAATGTCACGAACTTCAACATTTAAAAGAAAAACGCGCAGATGCGCAATTAAAGATTGTAGCCCTATGAACCTCATAAAATGCTCATTTATGTTTGCCTCAGCGCGGACATAAATATGAGGTGTAAATGCATTATAAAATAGGCCTATTTAAAGCAAATACGAAAAGAATGTAATTGAAGAAAACAACAATTTAAAAAACTTAAATAAATACCTGATGCCAACACAAACATACCACTAAATCTTGGTACTTTCCGCACAACTTATACATTTAACAAATACAATACTTCGTGGTCTTCACGCGAAAATCAGTCACTTATTTTGTAGACTGCTTTGAAATCTGAAAGAGTGTAAGTGGTGGCGCTGTTCATACCTAACGATATGTGTTTGTGGGACTCGTTCAAAAAGATCTCGTTGCCGCCGCCAATACCATTATCGACAACAGAGGGCTCACTACTAAAGTAGGAAGCTTCGGTCACCACAATTGTTTTACTTATATTGCTATTTTTATTTGGAGTAACTCTTTATTTACATGATATTGTAACAATACAAGTGCATTTTTTTTTTACCAGTGCATAATATTATATTTGCATTATGTGAATTTCCCATTATAGCCGAAATCTCCGAATACTACTCATTGGTTTAACCGTGACTGGGATCAGCAAATCAAAGAGTTGTAATAGTATAAATATTCATACTCGAACCTATACTTCCCCAAGACCAGTGATTATGCCTCAGACTACTGAGGGCGATATACATTGTTCAATCTGGGGTGGGTTACTAACTGGTGGTTAACACAATGGTATATTTTCATGTGTGACCACAAGAATTCAGTGACATTGGAGGCTCAGTTTGCTTGATGGTAATTAGTTGGTGGGAGCTGTGTTGTTTAAGTTTAAGTCACTGTGTGCAACCTTTCTTTGTGGTGTAACCAACTTAGTTACACATGGTACGTACAGATTGTTTTGACCAAACCAGTTTTCACCTGCCAGAATTGGTAGCCAATAGGAAAGCCTTATAATTTGGCAGTGATCCAGGTAGGGGCTTTGTGAAGGATTTAAAAATGGCATGTTTTGCCAAAGTCTGAGAGATGAACAAGAATTGGACCAAACTGGATTTCACCAGGAGGAACAGTGGACGACTTTCGGAGAGAGGATGGGCTTGGATCACTGGATGTTTAATGGCTTTATATGGGAAGATGTTGCAAGGCCAAAATTTGGGGTCTTTATTTTGGGTTAAGGACCCAATATTGGGACTGGTAGTCGGACAAATCAACAAAACAAAGCGTCATCCATTGTCCTCGCTCCAAAAGCTGTTTAATGTGATCTCTGGTGGGTCACAACACTTCTTATTAATCCTTTTACAATTTCACCAAACATAACTCATTTGTCCCCTGAAAATACAACCCTGTACAATTTGAAGTTTAATCAAATATATCATCTTTGTTTTAAGTACAGAGAAGCTGTCCAAAATACAATTAATTACTTCCTGTTTGTTCCACATTCCCTTAGAAAGTCCCCATTTGAAATTATTAATTATTCTAAAATATTTAATCCTGGTTGTATATTTCCGTCCATGGAATCTATGTACTTTTCTGCCATCAATCGCTCGCTGACAGGGATTTTATTTTTAATTCAAAAGTAAACGAACAATACAGTTCAAGTAAAGCCCTATTTATTGTCCTCCTTTTCTGCCTGCAGGTGGAGGATGGGGGTGAGAACTGTCACATTTTCAGATCAAGGTATGGGAGGGACCCCTCAAACAACAAATACATAAAAAGGCTCTTCTCATTAGGTCAGCTCATTGGTCAAGCAAATTAAATAAACTTTACAATCAGAAAAGTCGACTACCTTCTTAACTGCCGTAGTAATTCAAAATGGTTCAAACTTACTACCAATTGACACTGGGTGAGTTCATTGGGCTAGCCGTAAGAAATCTACTATACATTGAGGAAAGTGGACTATCCTCTCACTAGAACCATTCAAACTGTTTCCTTGTCATTGGGTGAGCGCATACATCAAGCAAATAAAACATACTTTAGAATGAGGAAAGTGAACTACTATCTCAACTGCCTCAGTATTTCAATATGATTCAAACTTGCTCATTGACACTGTGGATGAGCTCATTGGCCCAGCAGTTAATATCTACTCTAAAATGAGAAAATGGACTGCCATTAGCTGCCTCGAAATTTTAATAAAATTCAAACTTGCTCCTAATGTCACCTGGTTTACCTCATTTGCTCAGCAGTTGATATCTTCTCTAAAATGAAAAAAGTGGACTACATTTCAACAATGGCTATTATAAAGGACTTACTGAAGGCGAAACTGTTATTGAACCTAAAAATCTCAATGTCCACTCTGTGGTGATATTTTGGGGAAAACAAGAGGCTTACAAAATCAAACAACTGTTTAATAAAACTTGTTTTTCTGAACCTCAAAAAGGTTTTTCAAAAAAGCTCTGAAACTTTTTTGTATAAATTTGCAAAATATGTCATATAAATTATTCTAGCTAAGATTCTTATTTTTAAAACAAACTCCACAGTTTTCTCCAACTGGCAGCACAGGGATGTATAAAAAAGTTTACATATTCAATGATCAGACAATTAATTCATAGGGATGACCTAAGAACTTGTGTTGATCAATATCATTCAATAAAAAATATTAGGAGAAACGAAAATTAAAGGGTCTTCATTTAATATGCAAAAGGGTTTCATATTGTTTTCTCAAAGATAGCAGTCTGATTAATTTCAAAAATTATTGCATTTTTAACAAAATCCTTATGCCTAATATTTGAAGTTATATTCAAAGATGACATCTACAGCAAAAACAAATACAGCAGAGTAATCCAGTATGCTCAAATACAGAGACAAACTACATGTAAGTCCCAGTTTTATAATGTATCGGTCAAAGGTCAAAAGTTTGACGTCAACGACAAGGCAGTGCTTAACGTAGTATCAGTAGATCTGTACACAGTGATCTGATGTTAATATGTCACACAGCTACAACACAAAGGCTAAATATAGAAATGGGAATTTCCACAAATCAGTACAGGCTTGGTGTGTTGCAACGTCAATTACAGAAAGCAGATACTCAGTGTGTTGTGCCATTGCTCTACGGTTTTGGGTTTGCCAACATCAGATCAATGTTGGAACTTCTTCTTCAACTTCAAGATTTTGTGCTGTTTTTCACGCCATCTTCTTTCATAACAGTAAGTTATAATTGTTGTTGTGTTTTGTCAAAAACAGAGTCACATTTTGTAATGATTCACGGATATAATTTGGTCTGACAGCATTAATTACTCGTTTTGCAGCATTGCATATTGTGTATGCAGAACCAAATGAATAAACATAACTCCAACCAGGTAATGACCTGTATTGCTTTTATAATCAGGACGTACAAACATGTACTGCATTCAAGATGGTATACTGCAAAACCCCAATCACCACAAAATACAGCAGGACTGTTATGGTCCCTTTGCAATGTGTGTTCAATGTGTGCAATGATGGCAATCCTTATTACAATGTTTTTAGTTTTAAGAGCTGATATGTATTTGGGAAAAATATCTGCTATCCTTTAGTCAGGGAGATGTCAACCAAGTTTAAGCCTCTGGTAGGTTGAAAGTTAGGCCTACATCCATAACATAATAAAGCAGCAAGTTCTCAAAAATGAGTGCAAATAATAAACCAAAAGGGAAAATTACGTGGTATAATTTAGGTTGAACAAAGAAAAACTGACTAGAGGGAGATTTGAGCCAGCAACAACCTCAGGATTAACGTGGCGGCGCTCCACAAATCAATTTATTTTATTTTGTCAAAATTATCGTCATCCAGGGATAACATTAACAATTCTGAACCAAGCAGTCTTAGAATTCCAGACATAAGGAATGTGTGAGCAAAGCTTAAGTTCCTCAACCAGGTATAGATATGGAAATATTTTGGTATAAAGACTTTTGCAACGATTTTGAACCTTTACACCCTGGACCTCCACCGGGGTGTATCAACGGAGACGAATCTGAAATTATTGGGCAACAGTAGACACATTTGCTAAATATTCAAAAATAAGTACTAAGAAGTCTCATAGCCTTTTACAGTAAATTAAATAGTATCCAGTGATGACCCCGAAACATTTATCCATCTGCTCAATTTGATATGGGGTGTCCCAAGGCCCTTGAGGGTTTCTACACCTCCCTGCAAAATTTATTTTAAAAGAATTATGATGAACTTGTTGTGAGTACTGGTTTGCTTCGACATGCCTAGTAGACAAATGACATTCTCCACTGTGTCATTCACTGTGAATGAAGAGAAGTGCCTCGAGTTGAGTTTTGAGATGTCCAGTCCACTCATGTGAAGTACATTGAGGTGTACGTAACACTAATTCATGTGAGTACTGGTTTGGTGTACAGGTTTTCAATGAGTTTTTAATGAGAAATGGGGCTCTAAGGTGAGGTGGTGGAAATTCACACACAATGAGTTGGGGCAAAGGGTGGCTCACTTTGTACCATATGCAACCCCGCCCCGCCACACCCCGCCCTTTACTCCGCTTTATAAAGCCTTGCCACGCATCAGTTTGATAGTTTTATCTCAACTTTCTATTTAATTGTGGCAGCTGTTTTTTGTTTAACCCTTCTTTATCGCTTTTCATGAAAATGTTTGTTAATTAAGAATTGTGTGCTAGGGTCTGGGCTGGGGCTAGCATGTAGGCTAAGGTGTCATTAGCTGCGAGCTCGGGCTAGGGTTAAAGTTGAAACATAAAGAAAAAGCCTTTCTCACAAATCAAGTAATAAACCGCAAGAAAACTGACTGCAGTTAATTGTTAAGTAGTTAAACAATTTTCTGGAGTGGGATAAGAACCAATTAAATAATGTTTGCGTTAATGCGCTGGCGCTCTACCAACTGACTCATCTAGTCTATGTTGGCGGTCTCCCTGACATCACCTCAGGGAAAAGAAATTGACAAAATAGTGAGACCATCGAATCAAGCAGGAGAGCTCAGTTGGTGGAGCATCGGGCTAGCTAATCCGGGGGTTGTTTCAAATGCCGCTCTAGTAAAGATGTCTTTGTTCAACCAAAAGTTAACAATATTATTGGTTTACTTGTTCACAGCCAAAGGAATAATGTTTTAAATATTACAAAAAGCAATAACTGACAAAAAATTATTCATACAACTCATGTCTGCTCTTGTTTCAAGCCTAGATAATAACAAAAATGGCTGCATGGGCACCACCAATTTGTATGTAGTTATAGGGTGCAGTATCAGGGAGATATTTGGATTTACGTTCAACATAGCAGGGAATTTGTTTGTCGTAATCTGGGAGATTAACTATTGTTTTCATCAAAACATGAAAGGTTGGTTCATTATCAGGGAACTTTTTGTAGAGTCAGGGAGAGTTTCTGCCTTCAGCCTAAAACAAGTGGATACAGTAAGTTTAACACAGACTTCATTTGTCTTCGAGGTAGTTCTTAATTTGCTCATAGACTCAATGTACAAATTTGCCCTAGCATTAAAATATTCCAGAAATTATGCTTCCATAAGGATCTACTCCTATGATTTTATTACAAACCCAAGCCCCATACACTCAGTCATTTCATAAGCTTAGAACCAACCAGTGAAAATACATGTACCTGAACACGACAGTACAGTATTGATATTCATCACAAGAATAACCTGCCTAGTTTGAATCTGAAAAGAAGTTATACGTTGGTAACAAAGAAATTTGTTTTGAATTAAAAAGGTTTATTGTGGTTGTTTTTATATGTTTTTTGTTACATGTTGAGACAGCAGTACAGTAGGGAATACTTTTGTGCACAACTTCGCACTTAACAAAAATTTACTTCCTACAAGAACAATGTTTCCTAAAAACACTTGATCTGTCTAACTTGTAACACAAACAAAATCTCCAGAAAATGTATCTTAGGTATTTTAGTTACAGCAGAATGTCTTGTGAATACCCTGCCTATTACTCATGCATACCGCTCACAATTTCGAGTGCAGTCTCATATTTAGCTAACGGTTCCCTTATGAAACGGACGCAGTTAACCTCCAAAAGTTCAATAGTCCAAAGTCCTTTCACCATCGCTTGTGCGACACAACAACTAGCTGTTTCTCTGTGTCCATATAGGTAGTATTTTAACAGCAAATTTCATGTACAATATACACAGTAAAGGTAGCTGCCAACTTGTTTCATGATAAATAAACTTGGGGATGTTTTTACGGTTCGAGAACTCTTTTGTGAACAACTTTGCGCTTTGAACAACACTAACAATGTTTCCTAAGTTTATTTGATCCCATTAACTTTGTGTAATCTGTGCTAATCAGTCAAAATGTAATGTTATTGTCTTTACCAAAGAAACTAAACTTGTAGCACAAACAAAATCACAAAGAAATTTTTATAAAGTATTCTAGATATAGCAGAATATATTGTGAGTTGCCATGCCAAAGTGATGAGGAATAAATGATTCTATGTTTAAAAGTTGTGTTAGTACTATAGAGTTAAAACTATAATTTGTAAATACCTACTTTCAGGGCAATAGAGAGAAAAATCTAGTCAAAACATTGTGTCTTGAAATCAGCAAATTTAAAAACCCTTAATTGTATGCACAGCATTGCATTATGGTCGTGAAATCAAGCCTTCTATTAAAAAGGAAACCACTCAAATTTTAACTTACCTACTTGATTGGGCATCAAGTTAAGATTGTTCAGTTTCAATAAACATTGTTCCAGAGCAATATTAGAAAAAATAAAATCAAAACGATATGTCTTGCAATCAGTAAATTTAAAAACCCTTAACTTTATGCACAGGATTGCAATATGGTCAAAAAATCCAGTCTTCTATTAAAAACGAACCTACTTGGATATGTAAAAGGATCTTATCTAATTGAGTCAATTTCCTCTTTTACTTCACAGATCAATATTGCAGCAACTTCAAACAAAAATGGCATCAAATATAACAGTTCAGTCAGTGCTAGCAGATATAAGTCAGGATCATCTTGAATGTCCAATTTGCAGTGAACGCTTTAAGCAACCAAAACTACTGGGGTGTTCTCATTCATTTTGTCTTGAATGCCTTCAAAAACTCAGACTGAATAGTCGGAGTACTACAAGACTGTCATGTCCAGTGTGTAGACAAGTAACCTTGCTAAAACACAATGGTATTGATGGTCTGACAACTGACTTTAAGTCCCTTTCACTGATAGAAGCTATAGAAAAACAAGAAACCCAACTGAAACGGCAGCAAGAAAAACAAGTACCCAGTCAGGAGTTTGTTTCCAAGTGCAGTACGCATACTGGCAAGGACCTTATATTGTATTGTGAAACGTGCAAGAGACTGATATGTACAACTTGCATTGCAAAAGACCACAGAATGCACCCTGTAATAGAACTAAACGAAGCTTCAGACAAAAGTCAACAACACGCTAATGAACTACTAGCACAAGTAAAACAGAGTATCAAAACCTTCAATATTGCCATTCAAGAAATAGACACGTCCAGCAATACATTAGAATCCGTGTTTGCTACCACCAAGGAGAAAATCTCCAGAAGGGCTGATGAGGAGATTGCAAAGGAGGTCGCCAGGATCAGAGAGGAGGAGCAGAAACTGATGCAAGAGGCAGAAGAGGTCTATAAAGACAGAGTCCAGACAGTGGAAACTGCAAGGGCTACAAACACTCAAGAGATTAGGACAGCAGAGCTCATAAAGGATGAGGTTACTCAACTCATGGATCAACGGATCGAAATTGTGCATCACATAGAACAACTCTTACAAGACCTCGAAGAATACAGAGAGAAAAAATCAATAAACGTACCTGACGGGTTGACTTATATGGACTTCAAAGAAGAGCAGCATTCACTAGGGAGACTGGTGCTGAAAGATGAACAACAAGTACATTCAGCAACTTTGTTGCAGTGTAGAAAGCCACCTTTTCAAACTAGGAATAGCAAGAAATTGAAATATTTATTGCTGCGTCAATACGGATTATCATTACAGTCCTGATGCTAGAGACATTGGATGTATCATCAAGGATTGTGTTAAATCACGTTGTATGATCTGGTTGTGGCTGCAGACAGTTCAGTGCAAATTTATCAGCATGCAGTATGAGTAAAGACATCAATAAACATTATGTGGACCATAACAAAATTCAAGTTGAAGTAAACGTTTGGACACCACAAAATTATTAAGCATCCTATCAAAATGTCATTTCACTTACATAAGCTAAACAAATATAAAGTGACGAAATAAAATGGTGATTGTTTATTGTATTTACCGCTTGGGTTTGAAAAGCTGACTGAAGCCACTTTTCTAGGACTCACTTCTCTTTGTGACACAAATGTTGTATCATAGTTTAAAGATAAAAAATACTAGTCAGTTCCTCTTCACAATTTTTAATTGTTTAGGTTTATAAACATTTCAATCCTTTATCACCAAGCAAAATTCATCAAAACTGAAAGTTGTCATTGAAAATAACAAACTTTTGCTCTGATTAGTCTAATGTTTGCATAAACTTATGACATCTTTTTCCTATCACTAAATGGAATGTTCAAGAAATTCATTTGTTCTCAAAAAAACTGCATTACACAAGGTTGTTCACTTCAAATTCACTGTAACTACACAGACATGCAGACTGGTGTAGTTTTCAATGGGATGTCTTTCCGCTACTGTCACTTTGTTCCCAAATGAGTGACAGGGTGACTTAGTTTTAATTACCAAGAGTTATGTACATTTTCGAAACTTTGTTTTATTGGGCGTATGTTGATGAGTAGAAAAACAAATTTATTGGTCATGCTTTTATACTTTTTAGAAAAAAATTATGTTTTTTGGGTAACAGATTGAAATTAATTGTTTGTATCAATTTTATATTTTATTTACAGAAAAGAAGAAAAACAAAATGGTTTGGATATAATATTTTTTCCCAAACTATCATTTGAAGTAAATCTGACATAAATGATTTTGTTTGGAGAATGTATGCTGACAATTAAGGTTTGCAGCTTTTATTTGTTACATACTTTGTAACAGACTACTCTAAATTTGAAAACAAAAAATTGAAAACAATACAGTTAACATTTTTGCTGTTGAGTGCAACCCTGGAGAAAGTCATCCCATGCATATGGCTCTTGTAACTGTTGTTAGTCATGAACACTTTAAACATAGGGCATGTTTGTGCTGTTTATTTGTTTACATTTGATTTATTTTAATATTCACTTCAACACCTTTTGTCATGACACTGCATGTCATGCACTTTGTTAACCTTTGTTTCTTTTCCAACTTGGCTTATCCTTTATCTCGAAAAAACCCCGTTCATTACCGACCCACTTGGTCGAAAAGGTCACATAATCTCAGTTAAACTATATCCCCACCACTTCCCAGTTAAAATAACACAAGTGGATATAGTACAGCACAGTTACCATATTTGGAATTTTATTATCACAGATACAAATTTCAAACAACAAGTCAACAGATACAGCGTCACTGGATGGGATAGCACCAACATTTTTTATCCTTAAAACAATTATTGGGTTAAATTCACATGCTTCAGTCACCACTTTTTAAACTCATTTTGCTATAGTTTGAAGTAATTCTTTATTTACATGCTATTGTAATGTGATAGGTAGAAGAAAACACATCCGGGTTCATTATAATTTGTTAAAAAACCTCACTAATATTTAAATAAACCGGTTAGCACGCCCTCATCGGCCGCAAGACGTTGGAGGGTCATTCTCACCTCTAACGTCAAAAGACTTCATACACTTCATACACTTCCTCCGTCTTTGATACGGGTAATGGTCCTTTTTTTCTTCCCCCCCCCCCCCCCCCGGTCTTCACCTTAATTAGTTTTGTATAAATTATTCATCGAGTTAGGCCTGTATTAATGAGTTGTATCTTATGCACTAGAGAGCAGTTTTCGAGTGTTTTTCAGTAACATTACAGTTGGGACCGGAAACTCCCGTTCTTTTTGGTTTATTGAGTCTGCTCAAGTCTCTCTTCGAAGTATATTACTAAATTTGACATTACTAGAAGTATAAAGTTATGTTGTTTCTGTTTAAAGCTTAAATATTGCTAAGTTTGTTGAGTTTCCCTCTAATTTCGATAACGTTTTTAAGATGGCTGACGCCATTTCACTTTTGGCGGGAACTTGCAAATGGATGATGTTGTTTATTTCTATTTGCCATCCGGTTGCAACCTTTGGCAGATCATTCATGGTAGACAGTCTTTATCCAGGTACACGGTTTATTTAACTGATTTGCTTATTGTATAATGCGTAATATCTGGGTAGGGGAAAGCCACCCTCCCGCCATTTTTGAAAGACTGCTACGTAATTGTAAATAATATCAGTGACTTATAAGTTTTATTTTTGATGTACCATGATGTTATTTATCATTTACATTAATGATATTTGTAATTCCTCTAACTTGTTATCTCTCATACTTTATGCAGATGATACTAATGTGTTATGTTCAAATAAGAACCCTTTTAAATTATTTCAGGATGCTCATGTTTATTTAAATAACCTTTCAAAGTGGTTTATTGCAAACAGATTATCTATCAACTATAAGAAACGCAACTTCGTGATTTTCTGCAACAGAAACAAAAAACGTTTACATAATTTTAACATCACCATGTGTAATGAACAAATCGCTCAGGCTGATTCTACTAAATTTCTTGGTGTTGTTCTTGATAGCCAGTTAACTGGGAAGCCTCACATCAGTGCTGTCTGTAACAAACTTTCTAAACCTGTTGGTATTATTAGCTGTCTCAGATCAGTTTTCCCATGTACTATTCTGCGTACTCTTTATTGTTCCTTAATTTTACCTTATATTTCTTACTGTATTACTGTTTGGGCAAACGGATTTCCCAGTAATTTACGAAATTTAGTTCTTTTACAAAAGAAGGTTATCCATTTAACTTCAAAAAGTCACTTTCGTGCCAGTACCAACCCGTTATTCAAAAAGTGTAATCTCCTAAACCATATCAATGTTTTTCAGCAACTGGTTTTTATTTATAAACACCATTATAATCAACTTCCCCAACATTTTGTCAATATGGTTCAACCTAATTATAATGGTCACAATACCAGGTTTTCTGCCCTTAATGTATTGGACCCCTGCCTTTAAACTCTGGGCCACTCCACTGGAATGAATTACCTATAACAGTCTGAATCTATTCAGTTTCAAACGTAATCTTAAGTCATACTTTCTTCAAAATTGATTTTCTTCCCCCCCCCCCCCTCCCACCTTAATCTTGTTTTCATTTTCATTCTTACTTGAGTGCTATAGGACCAATGTGCTTTGTGCTTTGTCTGTTCTGTCTGTATTCACTCTTTTGTGATTGTTTTTTTGTATGGTCACTTGCTAACACAAGCTGTGCTTTCTTGGCTGTGCCCCCAATTTCCCATAATTATTGTATCTCCTTGTTTACATTATATTTTTATTGATTGAAGAATTTGGAAATATGTTTGTTGAATTGAATTGAATTGAAAAGTAAAATGAAAACCTCGCAATTTCAAGGCATATTTGTGTGGATTATTATGTTCTAGTTTTAAAATAAATGCATTTCATAACAAACGGTTTCAAACGCTTTTCAAAGCCCAACTCGCCCATCCAAGGCAACGTGACCCTTTAAGGCCTATGTTGGTGGTGGGGGGGGGGGGGGGTTCAATTGTTTTAATCCTGATAAATGTAGACAAATACAATAAAACTAACCTGTGAAAATGTCACTTCAAATGGTGGTTGCGTTTATGAGATATCGCTGAAAAACTGGAGCGATGTCCACGCAGGAAGAAAAAACCCATCACGATTACACAGTCTGAGAAACGTTCCTGACAGAAAAGTTTCTCAAATTAAAATTTGGGGGCAGAAAACCTGATCTGTTTTTTCATGTCCACATCATTTCGATAATAAATGATTCTCAGTATGCTTTAAACTATCAAAAGTTGCTGGACTTCTTACCAGGAAAGTTGTTATTGCCATTAATTTTAAGGGTGATTACCAAACGTATATCTTCCCAATAAGTCCAGGGCCCAATTTCATTGAGCTGCCGATTTTTGCTTACATACGAGCTTCTATTACAGTGCAAATCCAAGGTGGACACACCCGGTGGCCGCCTCATTTTCTTGCTAACCAGTGAAATACGATTATGCTTAAGCAAATGTTTCTGCTACAGTTGCCACAAACTTTGCTTAACGTTAAGCAGCCCTATGAAGTTTGGCAAAAAGAATCTATGTACTTTTCTGCGACCAGCCGCTCACTGACAGGGATTTTATTTTAAGTCAGAAGTTAACGAACTGTACAAGTAAAGCCCCACTGTTGTCCTCCTTTCTGCCTGTAGGTGGAAGGAGTGGGGAAGAAACTGCCACACTTTTGGTTCAAGTTATAGGAGGGACCCCAAAAACAACAAATAAAAAACAAAGGCCAATGTCACTGGGTGAGCTCATTGGTCTAACAGTTAAGATCTACTCTAGAATAAGCAAGATTGACTACTATCTCAACCACCTCAGTATTTCAATATGATTCAAACTTCTTCCTTGTAACTGGGTGACCTCTGATCATTGGCCTAGTAGTTAAGATCACTCTTGAATCAGGAATGTGGAACCCTCTCAAAGTGCCTCAGTATTTGATGATGATTCAAACTGGGTCCTTGTCAAGGGATGATAACTCATTTGCTGAGCGAATAAGATTTACTCTAAAGAGAAAAAAATGTACATCCATGCCAACTGCATCAGGAAAGTGAGGAAAGTGGACTACCATCTCAACTGCCTTGGTATTTCAAAAAGATTCAAACTTGCTCCTTGTCACTGGGCGAACTCATTGGCCTAGCAGTAAAGATCTACTCTAGATTAAAAGTGGACTACCATCAGCTGCCTCGGTATTTTAATAAGATTCAAACTTGCTTTTAATGAATTTAATCTGAGGAAGCTCCAGGCATGATGCCGTTCTCAGGCATCTGAAAGCACACCATTCTTTGCAACAAGGGTGTTTTTTCTGTCATTATTTTCTGGCAACTTTTATGACCAGTCGAGCCCGTATTTGCACATGTTCGTCACTTTATGCATATGTTGGGATACACCAAGTGTGGAAACTGGTCTTTGACAATTACAAAAAATATACCCTATATTTAACTGTCCTTCTAAAGTTTCCTTTTACCTCTGGAAAAGGGGAGGGAAGGGGCTGTATGGTGTGGGCAGGGCATTTTGCAATTAGCCATTCTAGACACTTAAGGGTTAGTTGTGATTTTTGGGGACAAGTGGACTCTGTCGAGAAACAGGTGCCATTTCAGATAATGCCCCTGGGGTGGGTGAGTTGAAGAACAAACGTCATACAGCCTTTAAACACCGGCTGCAAAGGCGGATGCTGCTATTCCGAACAGCTACATAGGCCAGACCATGAGAAATGCAAAAATATTTCTCAATTTTGCAACGGCAAATATCAGTGCCCATCATACCTCTTTCGCTAGTTCAGGGCAGATGATATCAACCTACAAATAACTCTTATTTATAAATACACTTTTAGGAAATAAAAAATACATCGAGTGGTGAAAGTAAGTCATTCTAGAGGAGTACACAGATTTTGCTGGTGAGTTTAATAAAAAATGTAAAATACCTATCTGTTTTGATACATTAGAATTTTCCCTCCAGTTTCATTTGATCTCTGCAAAGGGGGAGGGGCGGGGCTTGTCGCAAATAGCCAGTCCAGACGCTACAGGGTTAATTTCAGTTGATAAGGGGACAAATTGACATTGTCCAGAAACAAGTGGCTATATCTTTAATGTTCTTTATGGGGTGGGGTGGTAGTGGGTAAACTGGCTGCAAAAGCGGTTGCTGCTATTCCAAACTGCTATGGGAAAGTTAGCATGAGAAATGCAAAAGGAACTTCTCAAGTTAGCAATAGCAAATTATAAGAACCCCATAACCCTCTTGCTATGTCCGTTCGACCTCTAAAGACGAGGAACTATTAAAAACACTTTGAGGAAAATGCATGAGGTGAGGCAATAGGGAGAACAAAGTACGAACAAATTAGTATCAAGAAGTTTGAATCCATGAACCACACGTACGCTACGACAAACCTGAAAGGAACACTAACCTTTACATCTATTGGAGCGTCAAGGGGTCACCATCCATCCTGTGAACAAGCAAGCAAATGGTGAAGCAATTCACTGCCCTGTAACCTCGGGATCACCTGCTGCAAGTTAGAACAAAACAAAACAAAAATCAATAAAAAATGTGTCATGGGAAAGAAGATAACATGGGGTCTGCTATTTCTCCGGTCATGGCGAACATATAATTGGAAGATTTTTGATCAGAAAGCTCTGGGTATAGCTTGACTCAAATCCAAGCTCTGGCTTTGATATGTGGATGACACGAAAGACACGGGGCACTAGCTGCATAACAAAGTACCATATGAGGGGCTCAAAATCTACAAACTAACACAAATACACGAAAATGTCCTCAGAATTGAGAAAAAAATTGATTGGAATTTGGGGCAGACTGTGGGCTAGGGTGTGAACTTGGGCTTGGGTTTGGGCTGGGATTAGGGTTTTATGGGCTTGGTGGGCGAGGGTTTAAGTTGAGACAAAACTTACTGGTTTCAGAAAAGGTAGTCTTGAAACTCATTACCATGCCTCGTGCACATTTATTTTTAACTCATTTGAAGACTTGATGCAAAGTACAGGCGGTTGCTGCAATTCCAAGCTGCTACATGGGTCAGGGACCATAACAAATGCATACAAATTTCCTAAGTTTGCAACGGCAGTTATATGTACCCATCATCTCTTTCTATGTCCAGGGCGGATTGATTTGAACCTCTTAAGACGAGTAACTCTTAAAAAACACTTTTTGGTAAACAAAACGAGTACACAGAAGGCTGAATCCATAAACAACGCGTAGGCCTACGTTACGACAAATCCAAAAGAAACAGTAACCTTTATGTGGATTGGAGCTTCAAGAGATCACAGCAACATCCTTCTTATCCATCACACAAACTCTATTTTCAAAAGGTTTGAAGCAACTCGCTGCCCCATAACCCTTGGATCACCTGCTGTTTGTGCCCTTAATGCATTGGACAAACTCAGTGACGAGCTGAATGGTAGCACACTACTATGCTGGAACCAATTAGTATCAACCTAGCCAACTAAATCCAAAGTCACTGGCCACTAATTGTACAACGTATTAGTAGAGGGGCTAAAAATCTACAAGTAGCAGTGCAATTGTCCTCAAAGCGGAGAAAATGGTTGAATTGGATAACTGACATAAATTACGGTTAAGAATTGTGGGCGAGGGTCTGGGTCGGGCTAGGGTTTGGGCTAAGGTTTCATGGGCTACGAGCTAGGGCTATGGTTAAAGTTGAAACATAAAGAACTCACAAGTTTCAGAAAATGCTGTCTTTAAACTCATTACCATGCCGTACACATTTGTTTCTATTGCACCTTAAATGGTGGCAGATACTCACAAACTGTTATTTTTGGCAAAGGTAGCTCACAAAGTACAGCTGGGGTATTAAGTTTCCAGTATGTACAATGTAAGTCGCCAGATGAAAAGCGATCATTATCAATAAACCACTTTCAGGAAACTTTACATTCATTATGCCATATCCCCACCTACTCTCTAATCCTTTTCACAAAGGCTTCTAAAGGGTTTTCTGATTTAATTTTTCGATTGAGCAATCAACTTTTAAAAGCCACTATATGTGATTGAGTCAGAGTCTAAATTAAACCTCATAGTATTTTGAAAAACGCTCTTTGAAAAAAGCCAAATGAATCATGTTTTCAAAAAAAGAACAGGAACAACTGACAAAAAATGCCTCACACAACTCATTTCTGCTGCTGTTTCAAGCCTAGATAAGAACAAGAAGCAGACATGTTTAAATCCCCCACCAAAATGGCTGCATGAGCACCACCAGGGTGCACCATACTGAATAAACTTCCCATAGCAATCAATGCCAAATACTAAACGACACTAAAAAATACATTGCAATATGATCGCAATCAGCCTCTTGAAAATCAGTCAATAACATTTTCGACCAACCAAACTCCTGATTTCTTTTCAATTTTGGTAGGTCAGCCTTTTGGAATTTTGACATCCCTGAAAAAAGTTAATTTTTTTTTTTCCAAAGCGACTTGCTGCTATTCATGAAGCATTCATCCACTTGTCAAGTGAACAGGCCTACCATTAATGCCTGCATTTATTAAGTCTCCTAAAAAGTTGAAGCACAGCACCCCCAGGTTGTGATCATTTCTTTATATTTTTTAAATAAAGGTTTAGGGCATACAAACTATGAAAATAAGTTTGGGGCAAAAGTGTTGGCCTACATGTATGAAAGTACACCTTACATATACTATAATAAGGGTAGTAAATTACTCTTTTCTGACAACAGCTTACGCTTAACAGGTGAGAGTAATTAGTAAATGATTTGTTCTCAAGTAATGCAATGATAAAATTAATATTGTTAAAATAAGTGGACCAGTCTGACCTTGAGTGTTACAGTCATGTTGACCCAACCATAGCTGGGTTGCCTGTTAGTGTGACAGCAACCATGCACGGTGCACCAGCAGTAACACATGTTGGACTGCGGTTCCAGCTACAGTTGGAATGATTCGAAAGTTGGGTCAGAACATACCAACGTGAAATGTTCAGCCAACAAGGTGCTTATGCGCATTCAGCGATCCAAAAAACAACAGTGCCACTTGAAGGGAGATTTTTGCCTCAAATGCATTCTCTGCATGTACGATGTTTGTAGTACAACCATATTTACATCTATAACCTTCTTGGTCGGCTGGTCTTCTTTGAAATCCACACTGCTGTTTCTCACACAAGCTCCCAGGCCTGCAAACATTTACATCTTGTTATAAGGAAGATGGTGTACAGTATCAGGAAGATATTTAAATTTACATTCAACGAAGCAGGACATTTTGTTTTCGTAATCAGGGAGATTTTCATTTTTTCCCCGTCAAAACATGTAAGGTTGGTACATATTCAGGGAACTTTCTGTAGAGTTAGGGAAAGTATGCAGTTTTTGGCTCTCCCAGCCCTAAACAAGTGGATGCAGTTATTATACCAGGGACTTCATTTATCTTCAAGGTCTTTCTTAATTTGCTCACATATACTACACAATTTTTAAATTTACCACAGCATTAAACTATCCAAGAAATTGAGGTGATACTCATTCCTTTCAAGTTTCCATAAGGATCTACTTCTGTGCTTTTATTGCACACCCAAACCCCATACACTCATTAATTTTATCAGCATAAAACCAGACAGTGTAAATACATGTAAGACCTAAATGACCTGAACAAAACAGTACAGTATTGATATTCATCACAAGAATAACCTGCCTATATTGAATCTAAAAAGCCACCTCAGAGTCATCCATGCATACTACACTTCATTCACACGTCACAAAGACTTAAATATAGAATTTTTTATTTCCACATATGCAATGTTCACAGTCAGACTTATCAGTACCAGGTAGGGAGTGTCACGTTCTAACAATATCCTACTCGTCTAACAGATTGGATGCTGTATTTTTAGACATTTTCTTCTGTCATAATCCAAGTAAGTTGATTGAGATTAGTCAAAGGTAACTAAGGGTGGATTTCGTTCAGATTTCAGTGAGAAATAAGGAATTAATGTTTTGTTTTAATAGGCACATCTAGTTCAGAGACCGTTATTTTGGCATATAAGCTGCCAGGTGTATACCCAGCTAAAAATGTGACAATCTCAGAATGTTTTAATGAAGTCAGACTTTGGTGTATATTATTGAAATAACGTTATCACAAATAAAACTTGAAAGAAACTGATATGTATAGCTAGGATGACAATAATCTGAAAATAACATATGGTTCCCATTTTGTTTATCACGACGTTGCCCACATAAAAAGGGTCAACATCCTATCACCACGCGCATTTGCGACACAAGTTCTAGTAGTTGTGGGTTTTTGAGAGGGGTGAGGTTTACAGAAGGCACTTTATTTACAGCGTATTTTATACAGTTTATTATACAGTGTACAGAGTATTGGTAACCGCTCACTCACTTTAACGATAAACTTTTGGATGATTTTACACATTGAGTACTATGATTTGAATGGATTTTATTGAGAGTTTACGGTACAGAAGATAACCGTTGGTAACAAAGGCATTTGTTTTTAATTCGAAAGGTTTATTCCGGTTATTTTCATTTATTTTGCTACATGTTTCTCTTTGAGACAACAGTACAGTTGATAATATTTGTGCACTACTTTGCACATAACAAACATTTACCTCCTACAAGAGCAATGTTTCCAAGTTATACACTTGATCTGTCTAACTTGTAAAACAAACAAAATCTCCAGAAAATTTATCTTTGGAATTTTAGTTACAGCAGAAAGTCTTGTCTACAACTCCGAAATACCG
>JAUELU010000026.1:588219-602762 GCA_032357145.1 Evasterias troschelii | reverse complement strand
TAGGCTATTCCTCTGTTATTGTGAATGTTTTGCACCTACTTTAATGCGGAATGTTTGGCAAAGGGAATCCTCCAGATGGAAAGGGAAAAAAACTAACTTTAGATGTTGATGAATTCAAGATGAGATATTTCTCGACAGACTGCACAGGATGGGACTCAATTGGTCGGAAGTTGAGCCCCTTTGCACATACACGCTGCCAAATACGGAACACTTTACAGGATCGGAAACGCTCCGTCTCCGGTTTCAATTTAAGACCGTCCATGTGGGATTTCGCAACTCGAGGGCGCTAAATCTAGGGATCGCTCCGCGTTAGGACGAAATCGGTCAAAATAGTGTCATTTTGATGTTCTACATTTTATTCTGATCTGAAGTTATTTAGTGTAAAGTGGTGTATTTTCTTGATCAACCGCAAAGTTGCGAAGCAATTCCGGAAAGTGTTTCAATGACAGTGACTAAATGCCTTTCGTGTGTGTGTATGTGGGGGTAAATAATTTCCTGTGGATTAGCCCATCACCTACCATATCATCAATCTTATGTAACAAGCAGATAATTCTGCCGATTCATTGTGATGGTGTGTCTAGTACCTGTGGCAAGAATATATATATTTCAGTTCTCAAATATATGTGTTGTGTACTAACCTTGACAGAACATGCAATGTAAGAGTTTGTAATTAATTACTTATTAATCAGCTGAAAATTAACTGTTATATTCTACAAACTCCCGGGTCATAATTGACCCGACGAAGTCTGGGTCAGGCTGATCCAGAGTCTGGATACAAATTTAATCGAAGCTCAAATTATACGTCAGTTTAACCCATTCCTAGGTCATGTTTTAATATTCCGCGTCTCAGTGTAATAGAATGGGTCACGATCCCCTTGGACCCGAAACCGGCTAAATTGTGATCCAAGCAGGTTTTTCTATCCCCATAATATATATAATTGTATTTTCTTTTAATTTATTTGAAATAGTGCTATTTCCGGGAATGCCCACAAAGCTGGCCTTGCTTCTGGTATGAGGTCACTGGTGGACCTAAGGAACGTAAACTTAACATCTGAATTGCATGCAGCATCATACAGGCATCAGTTGGGGGTAGCACCAGTGACGTCATAATGTATATTACATCATAAACACGGCTTTTAGATGAGATCGTTATTTTAAAGGCAGTGTGTACTTTTGGTAATTACTCCACAAGTTAATGACCGTACAAACTAACTTGGTAAAGAGTACTGGAGAGCCGTTGATGTCATTAAAACAATGTTAGAAGTTACCCTCTTTGAAGTAACCTTTTTAAAAAAAAAGAGGTAATTTTTCATCCACAAATTTGAATCTGAGCAAGGCTTCATGCCACGAAGCCTTTCTCAGGCATCTGAAAGCACACGATTCTACGCAATAAGAATATTTCTTCTTTCATTATTTTCTTGCAACTTCGATGATCAATTGAGACCAAATTTGTACAGCAAGTTTGTTATGTTATGCATAACATTATGTTGGGATACTCTAAGTAAGGATACTGGTCTTTGATAAAAAAGAAAACACATAGAGGGAGGAAACCAAAGGAAGAAAAGAAAGGAAGTATTTTCAGGTAGTTCATTATGTACTAATTACAAACTGTACATATAGTATAGAAAAGGTAGTACGCCACATGATATCCATAATACAGCGATGCAACTGTGTAACTCGTTTGGTGGCGCACTTTCAAACGGGGAGTCAATCGTGGGCTATACTTATACAGCTGTTTGTATAATTGCCGAATCTTGGAGTGGCAATCGTTATTTATTGGTGATTTGGCTAACTTAATAAAATATGTAATCATTGAGTACTTATTCAATTTTGTTTGCATTCAAAGCCGCCCATACTTTTGTAAACCATTTTTTACAAAATTCGAGACCTTCACATAAAGAAAGTTTTTTACAATAGGCCTAGTGATGTTCCAGAAGGCATGATTTAAAAAAGTAGATTTTAAAAGGAATTTGTACTTTTGGTCATTATTCTACAAGTTGATGACCATAACAACTTACTTGGTAAAGAACAATCATGTTTAAATTTGGGGAGCTGTTCGTATTTTAAAACATTGTTAGAAACGACCCCCTTTGAAGTAATATGGTTATAAAGAAACAGGCAATTTCAAACTAAAACTTGAAACCTGAAAAAAGGCTTCATACCATGGCGCCGTTTACAGGCTTCTGAAAGCACACAATGTTATGCAACAAGAAAATTGTTTTCTTTTGTTATTGTCTTGCAACTTCGACGACCAAATTGAGCCCAAACTTTCACAGATTTGTTACTTTTTGCATTGGTGCGGGATACACCAAGTGAGGATACTACTACTAGTCTTTGACAATTTCCAAAAGTACATCTCATGCCTTTAAACGTCCCGCACATACGGGAGATAACAGTAAATCACCTTCTGTGATTTTTTTATTCGAATCAAAGGCTCAAAGCCAAGGAAATGCATTTCCCGTTTAAGGAAGGCGAGCAGTATACCCATTGCGCAAGTCAAAAGCCCAGGGGTTTTTGAACCAACCAATGTTACCGACGCTCTCTCGACACAGCCTTGTTTGTGTAGGAAGTGAACTTTTGCTAACTGATTGAGGGCCGCGTGTAGCAGATAAACACACGTGGAAACAGTGAAGAATTTTGGACAAGTTTCATATAAATTATACGCTGTAATGACGAGAACAGTTTTGAAATTTTGAAGTTGAAAATGTATAACCTTTTCACAAGAAGTTCTCCACCACCAGACGAAATCTGGTAAAGTGAGATTAATGCGATCTAAGGTAAACGACTTTTTAAATAGTGTAAGCAGTGACCGTGGGTAACCAGACATTTTCATGGGGGTGCAAGCGGGGGCAATTAAGCCACAGGCCTGGGTTTAATCTTGGAGTGGGAATGGCCATTTTCATTTTTGCAAAGGGCACTTCCATTAGTTGAAGTCTGTGGGAAACTTATGAAGGGGCACCAAAAGCTTCGCCTTGGGACAAAAGTGTAATTCCAGGCCTGGGACATATCATGATGATAGTTATTTATACCATCTTTTCGGGGGTTTGAATGTTTTTAATTATTGGATTGAACTAACGTTTTTGAAATGTGCATAAGCTTGAGCGCCAACCCCAAAAAGAAGTACGGAAGTGGGTTTTGATCAAGCAACCCCCCCCCCCCCCCTTGGACTCTGTCGTCAGTTAATTGAAAGCATCGGGGTACAATGTGCAACAGTCTGATTTCGCCCCTTGCAGCTTAGACGAGCCAACCTCACGGTATCTTACTGAGGGCAAGCAACGTCTTAATCCAAACAGAGGCCCTCCATAAGATAAGGGCTCTCGAGAAAAAGGGTGGCGAGCTGAACTTGATATCGTTTTTCCTGATCTCATTTCCCCCATTCATTAATGTTTAATGCGTGACATCATACAACATCGCAGTTGATTTTAAAAGTGTGTTTGTCCGCGAGCCTCGTTTTGTCTCGAGGGAACTCCGAGAGGTGACTTACGGACGGGAGTGGGTAATCATAACCACCTGATTACCTGGTGAGGCTTTTTTTTTTTTTTTTTTCACCACAACTTTCAGAGTCAGTAACCCATGCGGGAAGGAGGGCACAATGCACTCATGGGAAATGTACTCAGTTATAAAGTTCAAAGAGGTCATCAGAATGGTTGGTTCGAATCCCGTTCGAATCCTGGTCAAAACACTTTTTAGTACAGAACTTTTATCATCATATTTAAGGTTATTGGTATGATGTACAAAAACATGGACAGTAATTAAGTTTCCTTTTTTATAATCCTTCAGGTGTGCCATAGTCCTGTCTTCGGAATGTAGTGTGTAATCTACTGCTGATATTTTTTCAATCTTTCTTTTTGTATTTTATGTACATTTGTAATTTTTATATTTTTACATGTGAAATAAATAAATAAACGGAAAATAAATTTACATTTAAGCTTAGTTATTGGAGCTGCATACCTATAGGAGCTGAACATATTTCAGGATTGCCTAAGGCCCATGGCATGAACAGAGGTAAAAGGGACTCTACAGCACTAAGGCAGGATGTAGGCCTACTTTTTGTAAATAATCCAAAAATGAATAACCATATAAAAACTTACTTTGAAAAGAGCACTGGAAAGTTGTTGGTCTTATAGAACATTGTTAGAATCGACCCCTTTGAAGTAATGCATTTTAAGAGATAGAGAACAATATGCATACACAAACTTGAATCTGAGAAAGGCCTCTCTCAGGCATCTGACTGAAAGCACACAATTCTATTCAACAAGGGTGTTTTTTCTTTCCTTATTTTTTTTGCAACTTCGATGACCAATTGAGCCCAAATTTTCACAGGTTAGTTATTTCTGATGCATTTATGTTGGGATATAGCAAGTGAGTATAGTGTGGTCATGACAATTACCAAAAGTATACCAAGCCTCACAAAAGAGTATAACAAGTGCCTATTGTCAGTTTATTATTATTTGTATTTAGAGTCAAATATCTAAGAAAAGTATTCCTCTGTCATTAACGAAACTGTTTGAACTGGATGAGGCATTACACATTACTGCTATGGAGTGAAACGTTTGTGTTGAGTTGTGCACTGGGAGAATACAATGTGCAGGTAAAGAATATTTCTCACCTGTTTTGTCTGCGGTTCGAACCCACTGTTGTACTCCATCTTCCATGTTTAAGGTCACAGGTTGGACCATCAGCTGCTCCCCAGTTGGGTACAATTCCTTGGCTTAACGGCACGTTTCCTTCTTGTTTACAGTTGACACATGCCCATCTTTCGGTCAGTAATCCCCTGTCATTACAAGTTTGATCATGAAGACGATAACAGCACAGCTTCAAGGTTGAGTTCCTGCAGTTTGTTAAGTAGCATTTCATTACTAACAAGGTACTTGCTCACTCCATGTCAGACAGCTCCACGGGGTTATTTACAGTAAGGCCCTTCGCAGCTCCACAGCTAAAACTTAATTAGCACACTGCGTAAATGAGGGCTTATTATAATATGACAACTCAAGGACAACTCGACATGTTTTCTTTAACAGTACATACATATTCTTTACATGGTTTCCAATGTAATTACCTTTCACTGGGAACTCCACTTGTGGTCAACATCACATTGTACATGTTCCTTGTATAGAATATGCTTCAAACTTAACCAAAAAGATTCCACAAAGTTTAGAAATGTCCAAGTTCATACACATCCACATACAGCGTCCATGCGGTCAACAGTAACTTGCGAACCAAACGAAAAGCGCCACCATGTGACTGCCCTGGTCAAGCGTGGCAATTGTCCGTCGCTTTTGTAATCCAATAACACCTGTTTTAATGAGTGACATATTTCTCAATCTAGGGCGCCTCGTGGATGCCAATTCTGCTCTGAGCACGAGAAGAGAGACATGTTGAACAATTTCACTTCAGCAGCAGTAAAATTTAGGTTCAGGATAAGTTCAGAAATTCAAAATACTAACTATAAGTTTGTTTGTTCTTTTTGTGCTATTCGTTGGTATTCTTTCGGTATTTTGTTGGTTTTCAAAAGGTTGTTATTTGCTTGGGGATTTGTTTCATGGAATGTTTCACAAATAAGATAAATCATGCAATGAATTGGATATTGGATACACCTTCATGCCTGCCTCTGTGAATCTTCTTCAAGAACAAAATCTTACGTTTTCGTTGATGTATCAACTCTTAATAAATCTAAACATGAAGCTAAATAAAAAGTTTGATATTTACCTCTGCATAATAAACACATGCGAAAAAACACACACTACCAAAACACTCATTATATATTTTTTAACATTCCTGTGGAGACACTTTTTTATCGTTCCTGTAGGCCCTACTTGCCACCACCCATATACTTGTACACAACATTCGTTGTGGTGACTTTTTGTTTTCCATTTTTTGGTTTGTCCTCGGTCTCCTTAAAAGCTATGGAGTATTAAAATTTTCTATAATTTAAACACTTTGCTATATAGATTGTAGTTTAGTAGTGCGTAGGCGCCGTACGTGAGTGTACCCACTACAGGTTCTTTCTTTACAGAAAATACATCAAAACCCGACACGGTAATTATTGCGTCCTCCTGAAGCACAACACCGCACCCCAAAATGCCCACAAGTTTGCCTTAATATAAACCCAACCACATAATCCCAGTCTACCCTCGTTTGTGAGTCTAGAGATTTGCAGCACCCACACACGTGCTGTATATTACACCCAGGATCAAATACGCGCTGGAAATGAAACAAAAACCACAGGGAAAAGTGAATACCAAAGGTCCCAAGTCAAGACAGGCCCTAGGAGATTCCGAGACTATGAAAACCGCACGCAGGAAGGCTCTCTGCAAATCGACACACATTTCCTCACCTATATTGCCTTTTAGGTGCCCTTTTTAGATCAATTACGTCTAGAATAACGTACATGACCACATGATCACAGCGTACAACAGCTTACCGCATTCTGCAAATTTAGTTTAATATCCATCCTCTACTTCAGTTTACAAAAAAACAAAAAGAGAAGGCCTCCAACAATTCGTAAAATTGGAAGGTCTATTTTCGGGAAATCTGCGAACTAGGCTTAACAATTAACGAATCATCACAGATTGTCCCTTATTTATAACTGCTTCATTTTAATCGGACATGCTAATTTTTGTTTTGTTTATTTATTTATTATTTATTTAGGCCTATTGTATTATTTTGTTGGTAAATATTTTGGGGGGATCACATTTTTCTCGAACTTTTCAAAACGAAAAGTCAAGTAATTTGCTTCTTTTGTTTTGTTTGTTAGTTTGTTTGTTTGTTTTTTGAAAGTTGGTTTTTGTTATTTTCTTTTACTGCTGGCAAGAGCTGAAAAGGGATGATAATATATTACTTTGGCGAAAATGTCGTGGGCGGTGTGATCCGCTGCTCGTCCTATCATTCACTTCTTACAGTTATAGCCCTTTCCCTTCTTTTTCCCCGTTTCTTCCGTCAGCCACCAACAAGTTGTCACAGCTGTTTCATAATTCGTATAACCATCTCGATCCGAAAAGATCTTGTTGCTTCCAACAACGATGTGTATTTTGCCAAAGTCGCATTGCTGTCCTCTGTGTACATACGGGTTGTTGTGCTAACTTTGTAATCGGTTTTGATTTTGTTTTAATTAACAACACCCACAGACTTACCACCAACAAGCAAAATATACCGGGACACCTGAACTAACAATTTGGCCCAATTTATAACGCATCACTATAAAGTGAACTTAAGTTGACCTATGTGACAATTCAAGTTATGACCCTAATCAAGTTTAAGGAGTCAGTTTTGAACTTGTATCTGCCTTTAATAGCTGCATTCATGGTTTTCTCTAGATTTTTTTTATGGAGAATGTCTATGTCAAAAAGATCAATTTTACAGTTAAAAAGTATAAACAGGCACTGCTATAAATGGTTAACTCGGTATACCTGTGTTCATCACAACCACAGTTCATAGACTAGTAGGTTTGGTCATAGCTAGTTTAGATTAGCGGGATGGAAAGTATTTATTGTTTCATAAAGCGTGAGGAATTTCCGGTAAATGATAGAGCCGTGCGGCAAAAGAATACTGCAAGTGCAACATTAAAGGGCGGTCATCAGCTTAACTTTCACCTGATGATTCTAATTATGATGGGATGGAAAATCTATATGAGAGGACATTTTCGTATCTGATGGAGCGCTGGAAAAAGAATACCGACATTTTGGTGGTTCGTCTCTGTTGATGAAAGTGTTCAATTTAGTTCAAATCAAACTCACATTTATTTCAAAACTTCATGAAACTTAGTAAATAATAACCCAAAAATTGAATGAAGTAATCATAAGCATTTATTTACAAGGCAGATAATTAAATAAGTATGGAGGCATCTTCTAGAAGACGAGGCTGACGGACAGACAAACAAAACGTCAACAAGAACAAGAAACGCACGGACAGACACGTTAAACAGAGACACCAAGTTTGAATCTCATTACAAAATCATCTTGTTCTGAGGAGGCATTGAAGACATCGATGGTCGTTAAATAATGAATCCTGTATTGGAGTAGTCCCTTCTTCTAACGCTATCAACAACACACAGGTCACCGTAACCGCGCTTGACTGACGTCATCACAGGGGCTCACCCAAAACAACAGTAGCCGGGTATGACAGCTGATGCGGGGGAACACGTCCCCGTGATGTCACACGCATGCGCAGAAACCCGAAGGAATCCCGGGAGTTCCCGGATGGCTGACAGAAGGGGGGTAGTCGCTCTACGTCAACGGAAGGATCTGGGCATTAGGAGCCAATTTACGACGGGCAGTTTGTGATTAGCGTTTCGAGGAGTGGAAAAGGTCAAGTCGGAGCTGTTATTTGTAACTGATTGCGAACGGGTTGAACTTGTCAAACTTCTGGCTGAACCCTGCCGTTGAGATTTGCACATTTTTGGCGGGAAGCCAGAAAGCCTGACGGCAAGGTTAGCATTGCATCTTGTATGAAGTGGGGCGCAAAATAGCAAAATGTCAAATCTAAGTGGAGAAAGTAAACATTTTCATCGCAAACATGTCAAAAGATACTGACCCGTTTCAAACGATAGGCCTACAACAAAAAGTTCAACTTAATATATATTTATTGAAAATAGGCCAAACTTATAACCGATTTAGACTTGTACGGAAACACAGGTTTTAACACGGACAGGTAATTTGTCAATTTGTTAGTATTTTTGTAGATAGACACTTGGTCCCAATTGTTATTCTATCTCCATAGAACATTTACAATAAACTGCTCTAAATTAGTTGCCGAGCCCAGACGAACTTAATCAACCCGGCGGATGGCGTTTGATTATATAAGGTAATATTGGTTTTTAGCCAACACGAACATACGCTGCAGCGTAATCAGCGGGAGTTGGGCAATACCCCCCCCCCCCCCCCCTTCTCCAACTCAAAAACCCACTACGGCTCCTCTTTCCCAAAACAATCATCGAAAAATCACAAATGGTGTGATATATTGAGAAGCACTCCCTAAGTATGTCTTCCCCCCCCCCCCACGCCACGAAAATGCACGACTTGTGGACAAGTCGTTAACTGTCCGATGCGGTAACAGCGGAACGGCTTTCTCGCGATATCACGCGAGAGGGCTGCTCTGTGCGAGATTACTGCTCTCAGGACTGGTCACATTTACCGAAGAGTCGGCATCCAGAAACTTCGCGAGAGAGCAGTGATCTCGCGAGAGCATTCTTTATTACTCTACAGCACCACACGCGACTCGACCCACCGCGACCAAACGACTTGTCAACAAGTCTACGAAAATGCTTGTTACGACACTGAACATTCAAATAATAGAGTCTGTGGCATAGATTTATAGAATTCAAATGTAAAACCATTTTCAATTGGACAATGCAATCTATACTCACCACTTTGAAAGCGAAGTAACATTTTGTAAGACATATTATGGTGTGGGGCTCAAATTGAATGTTTAAGAAGCGTTTTGTTCTGTGATGTACTTATACTAGCTTCATTTATTTCAATGATTATTGTAAACCGAAAACATGTATTATTGTTTAAGTTTGAATGTTTTATTACGTAATTAAACACTTTTTACAGTAATGAACTCCATCGGAACACATGCTCGTTGTCTGTCTTCCAGAGGCTTGTTACCGCTCATCATGGCTGTATTTGAGTATTACTTTGTTCATTGGATTGACTGCTTTACCGGTGAGCGTTTGGTCCCTTACTTTGAGTTGGAGATTCGGCAACCATTGTAAATTGTAGAAATGTAATAAATTAATTGAACACGGGGTTATAATTGCGCCCGAACGTGTTTTTCTTATGATTGATGTCGCAAAACCCCAACCATCACAGTTCTCACAAATAGTTCGAACTTTAACTCGGTAGTCTGACGATCAGTTCAGTTCCAAGAATCAAATCAGGAAGATCCAAGGAGGCAACGGAAGAGGGAAATTAAAGAAATCTCTAAATGGCCCCCGGTTCCACGCAGACAAAAACCACAGACGTTCCTGTATAGGTTATGGCATCAATGTTATATTTGGCAAAAGGGCTCACCTGACAGGGCTAGCGAGAGATCCAGAAAGTCAGCTTGCTAATAATGAAGTACGTAAACCCCCCCCCCCCCCTCCCCTCCCCCAGTTTTCAGGCAACCATTAATTTATTTAAAAGAAATGCTCTCAAAGGGGGGCTGTCGTCAAGATCATAGCAGGCCTGTGGCTGGACATGGAATTATGTACACCATGCCTCTGATAAAATTGTGGCAGAGAGTGTCCCAAAAATGGTCACATACTACACACCGTTTTCCTTTTGTGCAGGAGTACCCCCCCCCCCTCCCCCATAAAATCCTCTAAAGAATTCCAGAATTCCTGAGATTCCCATAACACAATGAAGACACAATTTGAAGGGATACACTATGCCTCATGATTTCGAGTACCAAATGCCTTCCCTCGTGTGCGAGATTAATGATATTGCTGCAACAACTTTTAAGTGAGTTTTAAAAAGGTCATATAGGCCTAGGCCTACTGTTTATCTCTAAAATAATGTTCACTTGTAGTTGTATGTAGACCTACAGTGAATGAAAATATTGTTTACAAAAAGTGTGACCTTGTTGTACATTCAAGGTCATTTCCTTGGTTGGCGAGATGCTACACTGGTCATACACACAATTTTGTATCCTAATTTCCACATAAATTAAAGACTTATAAACATTAAAGTTGAACAAGTTTTTTCAAATGAAAAGTTGATGAAAATTAGACAGTGCAATCTCAGTACGAAAGGCAACCTTGTACGTGCTCCTCATTGGGCTGTGTACAAATCGTGCCTGCTGGAAGTCCAGCCCAAGTGGCCCTTTTGTAAACATGTGATGTAATTACTTGTTCCTTGTTTGGGGAGGTGGGGGTATTTCCCAGATATACGAGTGTGGAATAGAAACCGTAGTTCAGCAGGGATCGTGGTTGGGGGTCGGGGCACCTTGTGGCTTACGCCTGTATCAAACCACGGAAATACCTTTTTTCCCGGATGTAGCTTCATGGAGAGAGGAATTGCACAGTAAAAGTTAGAGTAAAGGTTTACTCCGCAGTAAAAAAAATATATATACGGGGTAGGAATGTTGCTGTGTATGTTATGTTTTATTTTGTATTACTAATATAGTAATCAAGCATTTATAAAGCGCATTTATCAATGGTTTCAATGTTCTGAGGGAAGTTATTTCTCAGGCACCTTTGTCCTTGAGAAAAAAATGGACAAACGAAATGTATTTGAAAACATATCCAGGGAAAATGGTTCAAGTCACTCGAAACGACAGGGAGGGAAGGCATTCCCTACTCCGTGGTTAAAATAAAATCATTTCTGTCACACAAGGAACTAAACAAGGCACTTATGGCCGTTTTATGGGCCTCGGTGACGACAAGCATCTGTAGTCGTCAGCAGAAGGGTTGTCACGCCATCCGAGGCCTAAACTTCGCTTTAAATTAAAAACTATTTTTGAAATGCATGGGCGCCGGGTCTTTTTCATTATTGGGGGAGCAGGAAGTTTAGACAATTGGAGCGAGATAAACGGCATGGTGAAGGTACCCCCCCCCCTTATTGTGTCTTCATTGTGTTCTTAAGAGAATCAGGTAATGAGATTAACTTCTGCTAAGCGAATATTTGTCTATGCTTAGACATGATTTGTGTCTCATGATTGTATCAATTCAAACACAAAAAACTCACACAACTAAAGCTATAGTTTGCAAATATCGCCAAATATATTTCTGTATACCTTTCTTTTTACACACAAGGGGTAAAACTACCACCAATGTTCAAATAGAATACCAAATATAAAATCTTAAACATCTGATATAGCTGACAAAACACCACGTGCGGAATCACAGTGACAGTAATTCCGTATATACACTTCGTATAACTATAATAGTATTATGCAAAACAAAGTAATTACATATTTAAATAAAACATTTACTAAGCTTCTGAAGTTCTAAAGAACACCTAAAACAGAGAGAGGGTGAAAAACAAGACAATTTCAGCTTTTGGTTTATCATTGTGACGAAAATATCAATCAAGTTGAAAATTTGATCACAGATTTGTAAGCGACAAAAGAAAAAAAACACTAGCATGGCAACCGTTGTAAACTTAAAAGGTATTTAAAAAATCCGAGAACTATATACCGTCTTATATTGCTGGCAGTTAATTATATACTGAAATAAACAACAAAATTACTCCTTAAGGGTATGTATTTTTAAAAATGCATTTGGATCGGTATTGAGACGAATATTGTAAGAAAATCTAACAAAAAGAATACAACTCTATTTAACATTATTTTACACTAACTTATACTGAAACTTGCTATCGATACTAAGACTTGATATCGATATTGAGATTTAAAATCGATATTGAGAATTGGTATCGATAATGGGACTGAAATCGATATTGAGACTTGGTATTGATACTGAGACTTAAATTGATACTAAGACTTGATATCGATATCGAGACTTGAAATCGAGGTTGTGTAACAGTTACTGATAAATTACTTGAAGCTGATAAATCTTCCAAACAAGGAACGTGTTCACTTAATTATGAATAATATCAAATTTTAATTCCAAAACTACAACTTTTACTTCAAGAATTGTACATAACAGTTTGTTAAAGTATACACGATATGTGTTAAAACAATCCTGACGAGTTCTTATAGTAAACAAAATGTTCGGCTATCATAAGATCGGCCATATATACTCTATGATACGGATTAGTTTTAAGGACGTGTTATTCAATGAGAGTTAATCCTGCTCAACATGAGCTGCATGTATACCTTTGTGCAATACCACTAACGAAGAGACTAACTGCATGGGTCACAGTCTGATGGGTCATATTTATTTGCCCAACCATCAACCTCGGTTTCATTACATTGATTTAAATGGGAAAACAACCAAAATGGCCTCTCAGTGTTAAACGACCATGCTAACAATTAACGGTCATTAAAAGAGAGAAAACTAAATCATGGAGGTAATTAAATTAACGAGCCGAAGAAATGTGCGTTTGTGAGATGCATGTAAAACAGGATTATTCTAAATCTAGACAAACTACAGTAGTCTAGTCCACCTGTCACTTGCAGTTGTCTGTACTGAAACAGGTGCAGAGAGATACACAAAGAAAACAACTTCATAACACCCTTAAAAGTGTCATCTGCTAATTAATATTTAACTTAATCAATGCTGGGTAGGTAACGCTATTACAATTCTCCACAAGTTGTATGCAGTGTAACTTAATTTCCGAGATGTCGGCAACATTGGAGGTGGTATGCCACAGCGATCACTACAATGCGCTTCAAAGGTTCAACTTTAATATCAAGCCCATGCCACATATCGAGCGCCAAATGTACTTATACGTGTATACACTACAAAAGGTTGTTGGTATAATTAACCGCCAACCCCAACCCCTCCCCCTTTTTTTGATTGTGTGTTGAACACAAAAATAACCAGGCACTGTTGCACTTTATTTCTAAAACTTAAAATCAGAGCCCATATGAACTGAAGTACTCCACAAACTCTCTCTCTCAAAAAAAGCCAAAAGAAACAAAAGAAACAAAACGAAAGAAACAAAACAAACAAACAACAATGGAGTATATTACCACCTTCTATCTAAACAAGATTTCTTACAAAAATGTTATCTTTCCACAGGTGAGCACGACACCACAATGAAAATGCATTCTAGAGTGGGTAAACTAACTACTTCACTCACGCGGTTAAATCAACTTCCGTCTTATTTCGCTAAATCACCAGCAAAATTACAAGTCATCTAACAAGGAGATAACAAAATAGTAAGGCATGTATACAACGTACTCTTCTTCGCTGTTGATAAATCTATACATCCGGGACACTTCAAAATGTTAACTAAATTGAAAAACATGAAACTAGCACAATCGAAGAGTCCAATTTCACAGGTGATACAAATTAATTCCTAATCTGCATTAGTGAATGTTCTCGTTTCTGTTTATTTATCGCACGAATATACTTTGGGGTGCACGTGGGGGTGGTGAAGGTAATTTTGGTAGAGTTGCTGCATTCCTTTTCTGTTACAGAATTTTGCTTTAGATTTCCGAATGAGCATCCACACCAATCAAAACAATCACAAACTGTTAAAAATGAAGATCTTCACATTTTCTTTTGTTGTTTTGTTTTTGTATTGTTTTCACAGAAGATCACACAACATCGCTCCTCTAAAACATAGATGGCTAAATAATTGACATCTTGACCCGTTTCCTTGAATGATAACCGACCCTATCCGTTGTACTTGTTACACAAGGAAATTACAAGCATTTAAGACGTCAAGCTGTGACCATGAATTCTGTATATGATATTTACCTTGCAATCCAAGTTACACTCTTCGTGACCTTAAATACTGCGTAAACATAGCATTTTAGGTGCGCATCAAAGGAACAGTTTTGAGGAAATCTATATCTAACATTTTAATTCTTCTTTTGCTTGCCATCTTTTGTTTACTTTTCATTGCAATTTTAGATTTGTGATGATCAAGGTCTGGGAGGGCACATCTTTTTTGATGACAGTTTTTTGACTTTTGCCTTTCCCTGGA
>JAUELU010000026.1:566951-585837 GCA_032357145.1 Evasterias troschelii | reverse complement strand
AGTCTCTGCCAACAGAACAACACAACGTCGCACGATGGCGTTGGTGACAGACTTAAGCGGCCAAGTTTTGTACAGTCCCGTTTATATCTTTCTCGTTACCAAGCCAAATAAAGTACACGAAAACACGCCAATCTTCCTACATATCTATAATAATTATAACTCTTTGTAAAGAAATGTCTAACTCTCAAAGTCGCTTATGACCATAAGGCTACTTGTTAATAATCTGAAAACCTTTATCTTTCTAAAAAATACACATTTCAATATACATAAAAACACAATTTGATTGTGTTTATTTGAAGAATTTACAAGAACGCGTAAATCTCTAGTAGTACAATAACTGTTGATATAAAACATGTACATAAAAACTCTATCACAACTCGTATCAATTTCAATCTGCAAGGTATACATGTTACGTATTCTAAACCTGTATATTTTATTTCTACACACCGCTCATTTAAAATATAAATCTTCTCTCCACACAAACGAGTATATAAACATTTTCAACGGTGAAATATATTGACATTCACTATACGTATCTATAGAAAAATGTTTTATATACTTTATTTATCTTTGTAAAGATATACGAAACTAGTTCCTGATTATACTTCTGAAGGTGGGTCCCGTGTACGTTCACTAAGCTGCTGAAGTTGAACTGAGTAAGTTATTCAATGTATAGGCAAGTGATACACACATCAAGTATGACCAAAAGCACATAAAGTGTGAGTGCTATAGTGTTTAAACTATAGTCTTGTCACGAGTCTTAAAGACAAGGTATACCTTTGGTTTTTAGAGCCGTTCGGTCGTTTTGATCATATATAAATGTACATATATACAATTAAAATAACCTGTGCAAAAAAAAATTAATTCAAAGGGTAATATCACTGAAAATCTAAAGCGGTTATGTCCAGGCAGGGAAGAGTAATCCGTAACTTTGAATACACAAACTGAGAAACGTTTCCTGCAGAAACGTTTCTCAGATTGAAATGTTTTGAATCCCTCTCTCTAAAACCGAATTCCTTTGAAGGGAAATATTTATCGAAATTGTATACATTATCAACAGCTGCAGTGAGTTTTTATGGTCATTAATTTATGGACTAATAACCAAAGGCATACCTCCCTTTGAGTTTATGTTTTGTGTATCGCGTTTACAATTAATTACATCAGTTATTTATACCAAGCACTAAAAACACTTTGCATCCAATTTGCAGAAAGAAAAATCTTCAATATTTTCTTCTCTGAAAAAGGGAACCCGAATCAATTTGACAACCACAACTTTGTGGTGTGATAATGATATTTTGAGATTTAAAGCTGACAAAAACAAACTATCCGGAGTTACTCAAAAAGGATTCATACATGATATCGAACTTTGTATTTTGTCCAGCTTTCTAGCAACAGTATTTGCCCAAATGTGCGTGGTCAGTGTACCTTTGTAGGTACACGAATACCATCTATATTTTTCTCATAAATAATTTGTGTGAAAGTATTTTCAATTGTGTACAAATCCCACAAAAATAAGAAATGTTCTGATGAATTTGGGTGAGTTTGCAAATAAAGAGCTTATAAAGACTGTTCCAACTAGATCATCGAGCGAGCTATCAACCAGACAAGTGAACTGCCATAAAATAAAATAACATTTGTAAAAGTGCATTCTTTGAAACGTCACTGACAACTTCACAAATTTCTTTCAGAGTAGGTAGTAGTACGTCGCTATACAAATATAAAGGGGCATAATCAGGTTCCCTTTGAGCGCTATCAAATTCTTTTTGCCATCATACACCTGATTTTCTAGGTAATTGCAGTTGTTGTCTTTTTGGTTATTTTTCAGATATCGGAAGTATTGTCAAACAAAACCTACATACTTTGAGCAGTTGTTTTGATGTCTTCCATATGATACAAGTCACCACTCTCACTTGCACTGTCTGTCTTATCAGATGAGCCGGTGGGGCTGAGTGGCTGATGAGAGTCGTCAATGATGAGATCCCCTTGATCCAGGTCCGACAGTGACTCCTGACCAGTCATGTCCTCCTTGGGCAGCGGCAGCTTGCCTTCTCTCTCCAGCGTCATTCGGTGACCTCTGGATCGCAGATGCTTGGCAAGATGACCCGGTATTCGAAACGCAATTTGACATTCTTTGCACTTAAACGGACGTGGGTCTGTGTCGTCTGCTGAAGATGGCAACTCTACAGCGTCCACCTTGGAGAGATGCTCTTGAGATCGTTCATGTTTTGCCAACATGATCCGCGTTGGGAATGACTGCACACACTCTGGACAGGAGAAAGAGTTTTCTTCGAGGTGGACGCGCATATGGATCCGAAGCTGACTTGGTTTCATAAAAATCTTATTGCAGCTTGAGCACTTGTGATTCCCAACATGAACAGGTGAACATAGCTCTTCTGGTGCCTCGCCAGTTATTGGATCAACACTTGCTGAGCTTTCACATTGGAGTTGTTGAGACACCCAATGATGTTGAGACTTGGATTGGGCAACAGGTGGCACAAACGGACCAGGTGAACTCCGCTGCTCTTCGCGTGGTGGAAAAGTTGTTGTTGATTGAACTGCGGGTGTCCTTACTTGAGAGAGAATTGTCGGCGGAAGCTGCATCATCTTTGAAGGTAACATAGGGGACACCAAAGGGGGTTGCAAAGAACTACTGAAAGACACTCCTTGGTTGGCGATGGGGAACTTTGGAGAAGCCAACGACGGTGGCAAAAAGGGTGACACAAAATGGGTCTTGGCACTGTCTTGTTGCAGGGGCATTACAGAGGGTTTTGCCAACAGCAGTTGTTTGATGGCACTACATGTAAACGTAACAGATTCAGGCATCCAGGAGGGAAGAGACAGTGGACGGTTTCCTGGTGGGTTATTGATACTACCTGATACTATGAACCCGTGCTTCTTCTCGTCACCAACTTTACGTTTCTTTTGGCAGTGTTCATCTTCGTCATCTGAAATGGGCTCTACATAAATAGGCAATGCACTGTGTTTGACTGACTCAACACTACCGGTTGACTGGTGTGTAACAGCAGCACTTGAATGACCTCTCGGTGATGTTTGTGACTTCATGTGTGGCGTGGGTGACTGGATATGCAAAGGTCTTCCAATATTGAGACTTGGGATGTTTTCTGGTCGAGTGGTCTCTTGAATAGTGGAAAGGCCTTGAGGGGCGATTAATCTCTGCTGATGAGGATATGACATAAAGCTGCTTGGAAAAGAAGGGCTACCTCCAGGGGCAGTGTTCTGTAAATCACTAAAAACCGTGTGCTGGAGAAATGTTGGAGTATGTTGGTTTTGCATGGTGTGAATTGGCTTCCCCCCGACAGCCAAGTTGTCCACCCCTTGGGTTACGCTGCTTGATCGGCCTTGAGAAGGTGTTACAAACAATGGGAAACGAGAGGCTATTTCAGAGAAGTTGTTCAAAGTTTGTGCAGGATTCGTCAAGTGCTCAATTCTCGATTGCATTTCTGAGGTAGATGGAGAAGATGCAGCCTTTTCAGAGAACTTATTATGCGCAGAAGTCACTGCTGAAGAGTAAGGCTGCTCATGATACTGCCTTGTAGACAATATATTTTCAAAGCTTGAAACAGGCTGACTTAGGGGTCTTGGGGATGACAGTGTCTCAATTACTCTCTCACTGCTACTTCCGGACTTAGTCTTGAAGCTAAGGTCTTCCTGTACAGTTGTTGACAGTCTATATTGACTTGCTGTTGAAGATGACTTTGTTAAAACAATGTGTCCATATTTGTCTAGAACTGGAGGATCTGGTGGATTTTGAATCGGTCTTGGGGGTTGTAAAGGTTGAGAAATGAAGGTACCTGGATAAAGTAAAGGCAGATTTGTCATGTCAAATCTGAAACTACTCTCTTGGTCTTTGGTATCCTCTGATTTCCCAAATGAAGACGTCTGAGCTTTCTGAGCCTTTTCAAGACTAAGTTGATGCCGGTTGGTCAAATGTCGGCTCAATTTCCCAACAACCTCTGAACGGGAAAGTTTCACTGGCTGCTTTTCATCAGCTTCTTCTTTCGGTGCTGCCCCACTTTTTGAGGAAACAGTGCTGGGGATTGAACCCGTTGAATCTCGCCTGGTCCTCTCTTGGTTGTCACTATGTACTTTCTTCATGTCTTCTGGATGACACTGGTGCCACACTAAGGGTCTCCCTTGGCTATCTGAATGTTCACGCATCTCTTGGATATTGGGAACGGAGCTGTAGCGTTCTCTTGGAGGCACTGAAGTGTTTATATGAACAGCACTTTCAGAGTGAGTTTCAGAGATGTCATCATCTTCATCTTCCTCGTCGTCTTCATCAGATGTGTCACCATCTGCAGAGTCAGTGTCTTCGTCATCAGCATCTGAGAATTGATGCTCCATGCAACTTTCATCCGTTGGAGAGAGACCATTTTTTATACACTTTTTGCTATGTGCCTTTGACTTCATGTGTTTTGTGAGGTTTCCTTTCGTCTTAAAAGCAAAGTTGCAAATGTGGCATTGATAGGGTCTCATATCAGTGTGAGTGCGAATGTGCTTCTTTAACATGCTGGGTTTCTTGCATCGGATGCCACATTCTTCACAAACATACTTGCCACGACCTCGACCGCGAACATAAACATAATCCTCATTAGATTTATATCCACCAGCAAATATCTGAATACGGCTTGGTTCATTATGGTCAGAACCATCTTTTGACTTTTTGTCTTTAGCTTTGAGAAAATTACCTTCAATAGTAGCCTTCTCTACTGAAGAACCGGCATCAAAAGGTCTGTTTGATCCAATATCTATTGCCTGCTTCTGTGGCGCTTCCACCAAAGTTTGGCTTTCAGCTTTCTTGATGGCTGATTCAGGCTTCCAACCAGCAGAGTCGGTCACTATACCACACTGTGGTGGAGATATACTTGTTGTGACATAATAGAAACGAGACTTTTTATTTCTGCCAGAATCATACAAACCAAGATGAGCTTTCCAAGAGATCCCAAGCGGATGTGAAAAATCTCCACTAGGTCTCCAGTTTGAATACATGGATACCTTTCTGTTGGGTCCTTGCTGAACAAACATGGGTTGTGGCCGTTTAACACAACAAAATGTTGTCTGTGTGACTTTGGGGTTTCGCGCTGTACTGCGTGATAACTCTGGCAACTTGATTCTCTGTTTCAGCGCAGAATTTGTCTTCACATGACTCAAAACATACCTTTCGTGTCTGTTCTGGGAGTTGTGTTTATGTGGCAGGACACGCTTGTATCTGGGTGACAGACTGGTAGTAAGAGTTGGTTGTTCTTCTTGAGGCTGAAAGCTTGTCATAGGACTTCTCAAGGGTGAAACTAATGCACTTGAAGCTGTACTAGGTGCAGAAGGAGAAAACATAGTATTTGGACCTGGGAAACCAGTTGGAGGTTGCGTTGAAGATGGAGATGGAATGATGAAATATTGAGTTGAACCACTCTTAGATCCTGGTGTAGGGGTAGCAATTGGTCCTATCATCATTGTGCCTTGTGTGGATGTGATCAAGCTTTCAACTTTTCCACCTGCATTGTGAAAAGCATGCGCCATTAATCTCCCTAGTTCACGTGCTGACTCTACTGGAGTGATGGGTGTATTTGCCTTCATAGGAGATGCTAGTTTCATCACCGACTCTGCAATGGAGAGTGCCTCTGGTGTCAGCAGACTTTTCGGATCAATTTGCAGCAGATGCTTTGGAGAATCAGTACCTACAGGTGATTTTACACGTGACGTTAATGGGGACTTCAGGTCTAATGTTAAATGGTGTCTTGAAGCAGGACCTTTCGGTAAGGTTGTAGCATTTTGTTTGCCGCCATCATTTCGTGGTGATCTCGGACTCCTGGTGTTCCTTTCAAGCTTAATCTTTTTAGGCTCAGGAGATGCCAAGTCTCTTTGCTGGCTAATATTTGGGCTTGCTATGGTAGGTGGCATTTGAGTTTCCAATTTGGAAAGACTATCACTGTATCTAGGGCTATCTTCCCGATGTACTGAGGTACCACTTTTAGTAGATGAAACTGGCGAGAATTGAGAAACAGGTTCAGTGTCACTCTGATGGCTTCTATTTTCTAAATCTCTCGGGCTGAGTCTCGGTGCATATGAAGAACTGTGTGCGACTGCTGCAAGTAATTGCATAGCAATGGGTGCTGCATTATCGGGATCTGGGGTAGACTTTCCCTTTAAGGATTTAACAGGATCCACTTTCGGCCAGGGGGACTTCATCTTTTCAGCATGTTTCTCGGCATCAAGAATTCCTTCGGTCATAGAAAAACTACGTTTCCTGCTTCCTGCCAAAGAGGGCACGTTTGGAGAAAGGCTGGGTTTTTTTGAAGCTACTGCAAGTAGATGTAATCCTTGACTTGCTGGTGACGCTGCCCCAGGACTTCTTGTTGGGGTAGGGTATTTGTATGGCCATGGATATCCTGCAAACTGCTTTTCTCTGGGTTGGCTTACTTCAAGCTTCAGCTCTACATTGGTTGGTTCACCCTTACCTTGCATTCTAGTATGCTGAATAACCGACACCTCTGAGGTGGACGGCTGTGTATAAACACTTGACAATGTTCCTCCACTCTGTTGATATACTGATATATTTTGCCCTGGAAATGGATTCGGGAGCATTGAATAAGGAGACATTTGGCAAGCATCTGAAGACAAAAGGCCAGCAACTGATGATAGAGGACTGGAGTAATGCTTAGTTTGGTTCTGAGAAGATGTCATATGACTTGGATCTGATGTGACACTACTCTGCTTGGATGTCATGTGGCTTGACAATGATGTCATGTGACTAGGGAAACCCACCATCTGACTTGCTTTTGACATCATCTGACTTGGCAATGACGTTGTATTATTCGGCACAGACATCATACGACTGGGAACAGATGACATATGTCTCGGCATCGATGGACTTGACACAGAAGTCATGTGACTATGACTGGATGACATGCGACTTTGCAAAGTCATCATATGGCTTGGAACTAATGTCAAGTGACTTTGTTCCGAAGTTAGATGGCTCTGCACCGATGTCAAGCTAGATGTCGTTGCCGTGAGAGGGTTTGTTGAGAATTGAGGCAATGAAGTTAAAAGTGGACTTGGTTGTGAAGTCATGTGTCCTGGATATGGTGTGAAGTGAAGACCATGAGGACTACCAGCAACTTTTTTGTCAAGACCCTTCTGAACATCTGTGGGTGTTAAAGACGAAGCAAGATTTGTCACGTAGCTTGTGGCCAGTGGTGATACTGCAGTTGGAATGTCCTTGATTTTTCTGGCTCGTCGTTTTGGAGAAGAGGGTCCACCAGGTATGTGCCCACCAAGGGCTTCACTTTCGGACTTGTATTTCCTTCTGTGGCCTCTCAATTCAGAGATCCTATGGGAGACATTAACATCTTCGGTTGTATTAAACAGTGTAGGATGTCTTTGATTCTGTATATGTGGCCCAATCTTTTGCTGTTGGAGAGAACCACGAAGCTGAGTCATGGCAGAGTCTCCACCCTGTGGTAATGGCCAAGAAGATCCTTGGAAAAATGTCATCATTGGAGAGCCCGGCTCAACTTTGAATTCTCCTGAAACATGAACGGGTGATTGCTGCGCAATCTGTGCCAATCTATGAGGTCTGTCTTTCAACAAGAGGTCTTTGATTGGATTACTATTGTCTCCAAGATTCCCAGATGGATGGACAAGAGTGTCTAGCTTTGCTGCTTGCAATTCCAGATTTCTTGGGCTCTGCTGTTGGGATTTCAATACTTTTTCCAGCAGGTTTCCCTCTCCTGGCAAAGGATAATCAGACAGAGGTGAATGAGTAACACGAGATTGGTATTGAGTTTCAGATGAGGAGTCCCTGTTATGATGTGAAGGAGAATTTAATGTAGTGCATTCCGAGTAAATTGAAGAAGGTACACTTCTTGCATCTGCAGTCTTTTTCTCATTGAAATGTATTGGGTCCATTGAGAAGTCCGTTCTTGGTGAATTGTTTTCACTATCCCTCCGTGAAACACTAGTGCGACGTGGCTTTACAGATTCGAGGTCTGCATTGTCCACAATAGCTCGGTTTTGAGAAATAAGAAGCTGAATTCGCTCTTGTAGAAACTCTTTGGACACATCTTTTAATTGGCTTGAAATGCCACTTGCATCATCAGTATTAGGGCTGCCTGCTTCACCTTCCAGGGCCATAGTCAATGAGTCTTCAGGAATACCTTGCACAGGAATCTGCACGTGATACTGACCACCTGACTTGACGATGTTAAACCCTGTAATCGGAATGAATTTACCAGAGTTTGGGGTCAATGTCTCATTGGGCTGGGATGCAGAAGTTGCTCCTGGAGTTCCATGTTGAGGGTTCAGTACAGGTATGGCCCGTCTTGTTTCCATATCTATTCGAAAACCTGCAAGCTTTCCAGGTAGCAGTGTTTTCAAGAGCTGGCTTGAGGAAGCTCCTGATGCAGACATCACCACTTCTTCATCAGGTCTGCTTCCAGAAACGCCCTGAAAATCTTGTTGTGAAGAATCAGCAACAGATGGAAATGAAATATCAGATGACTTTGATGTCTGGTCAGGGATCATTGTACTTAGAAGTGGCATTTCCTTTTTGATATTAGCTGTTGGTAGTACTGTATTTGGGGTAGGAACCAAGCTGTTGGAATGTCTTAAAATGGTTTCCATGCTACTTTGGCTGTCTGCTTGATGCCTAGGAATATCTGGTACTGCAGCATGGCTCCTATGTACTTGCATCATGGGAATGTTAAATTGATTGGTATGTGAGTCTGTCAGTGAAGTCATTTGTTCTATCTCTGACCTTGGCTTAGAGCCAACTTGCATTTGGTTACCAGCATGTGAGCACTTGTCTGTCAATTCCGTTTGACAAATGGTTGCATCACAAGCTGCTACTTCGTCCTCACTTTCAGTTTCTTCTGAATCATCTTCATCAAGGTCCACTGGTGAAAGCTTTGATATATCATCAGTGTTTGGAGTCATTCCTGCCTTTATAGCATGAGCATGGGTTTTGCAGTGCTTGTAAAGGTTGCTTTTTGTCTTAAAGGAGAACCCACAGGGTAAACAGGGATAAGGGCGCTCCCCAGTGTGGGACCTGATATGCTTCTTCAAGACGCTAGGTTTAGTGCACCTGCGTCCACAAAAATGGCAAACATGCCGTCCAAGTTTCTTACAACATTTTTGTGCATCTTTGGCAGTGGGGTCATCAGCAGAATCTGATGCATTACTTCTCGTGCTGGACTTTCTTGTGCGATTGTGACTGAAAGTGGCAGGGTCTTGAGTGCTTGGTGCTGTATAAACAAGTTTCAAACCTTGTTCTTCAAGAGAGTCCGAGTGCAGTTGATATTTCACTACCCCTTTATCTGATTCACTGATTTTCGTTGAGCTTCTTTTGTTAAAGCCAGCATGTGAGCTCTGTGGAACCATGCGATTTGAACTGGTCACTGTTGGCACCCTATCAGGAACTGTGTCTTCACCGGTGGGTGTAAAGCTCATTGTGTTCCGTTCAACATCAGTTATTTGTAATAAAGCCTCCAGAGCCTGTTGCTTTGAAACCGTGTCCTGTTTAGAAGGGAGTCCCTCAGACACCGAACGGTGCCTACGCTGCCCAATATCTGCGCTACTCTTTGGAAGTCTGACAAGTGTTTCACCACTTTCCTTTTGAACTGACTGCCATTGTGGCATCAAGTGTGTTTGTGTTGGCAACGTCTGCAATGTTAGTACATCAACCTTTGTTGGGCTTGTGTGCACACAGCTTTCAGGCGGCTGTGCATTCACAGGAGATATTGGGTTCTTTTTTGGACTTTCAGAACCTTTCTTGGAGCTACTTTCAATGTCTTTTGACTTGTCCTGAATGTCTTTTTTCACTTTTGTTGCTCTCTTGAGACTTCTCTCCTTGATCATATCATACTTGTTCTTGTAAATGTCCAAGTCAAAGATATTGCCATCAGACACCGCATCTATCCCAATGTCTTCCCCTGATGGGGGGGTTGTGAGTTCTATATTCTCTGCCTCCTGCTCCTTGTTATTGTTTTGATTCAGACTTGAAGGGCCATCATTGACAACAGGATCCTTTGGAGACTCCTTTGCTTGAAGAGACTTGACGATGTGCTTGTTGCGTATTTTCTTAGCGATTTTTACTTTCATGGCACTCTTGTACCGGTGTTGTTTCTTGGTAGCTCTGTGCTTGACCTTTTCAGTGGTAGACGGCATTGCAGAGTGAATAGAGGTCTTGACCAATGCATCTTCATCTGTAAGGAAAAAGCAAAGGAAAATGTCATGTTTGTTTAATTTTTAGCATTGCCTTTTTAAAAGTTTACATGAACCCTTTCTATATTCATGGTCGTGTAACATGTTTGCAAGGAAAATGTAAAATGCACCGCACACATATGTACACATGTTCAATCATAGTACACACAATACACTGTACATTGCACATAATGTACATTACTTATTGTTAGGTGAAAGACCTCAAACAAGTACATTTACATTTAACAAACTTTTACTACTACCTGTATGGAATGGAGAAAACAGCAACAGAAAGTGTTGACACAATAGTATAGAACAAAAATAGCATCCCTCTTTACATGTTCAACGTACAAAACAAAGGAACATTGTACATGTCATGTACTAGATGAGATACAATAAGTGTACTACCATGACTACATACGGTATACATGTAGCATCCATTTGAATTTACTCAGGTCTTATACCTTTTTTAATGAGAATAATTTACGTTGTCAAAATATGAAATAATAGTCCCCTGTAACAAAATGATCTGCACAATCTACAGCCAACCAAGCCACACACGTATTTTACTAACTGTATGTACATGTACATGAACGAATACATGTCCTACATGTACAATTACCTGCTGGCTTCTCAGTCACTGAAAAAGGTTAAGGGCAAACCCTGTGAATGTACTCTTTTTATGTTTAATTTAACTATCATTTAGACATGTCAAGATAAAAACCCTCAATTTTGATCCAAGAGGAGGTTTTAGTAGGCCCTGTAGTTTGTTTTTCAAGATTTGTTGACTTTGGGAAGTTTGTTGCTTTTATTTGATACCAGATTTTAGAAACTGCTTAAAAATAGACAAATCTTTGTGTTATTGCGATATAACAATCAAGATAATTAATTATGATAAGTGGCTGTATCTGCTTGCTACATGTATGTTGTTATTTTTTATGACAAAAAATTGTATCTTATTTTGGTAAAAAAAAAATTACTTTTAAAATATTTGTCAAAGTGTAGGGTTTTAACAAGAGCCAGTAATTTTATGCTTTCTAGCCTTCGAAATCCTTCACCTGAATTGACTTGACCTGTGGATTTATGGTCATATTTGCGACATTGTACACAATGTATTTAGTAGCCCCAAAACGCATGACAAGGGGCTTGGGTTTGCAGATGTATGCCGTAAAATAATCACAATAACTTTTGGTATTTGAAAAAGGTTGCAATTAGCTTACAATATTCTAATATTGGAGTCTATAGTGCAAGCATCCATCGATAAGGTGCTCAAGGCGCTTGAAGAAAGACTTTTTAAGACAGGCTTTGACATTTTTATGAATTATGAAACCAAATTATGTAGTACCTTTTAAGGGTTAACAAGATCATAGATGCTGTGGCACACTCAGCAGCCACTGCTAGAAACACTGGGGCAAACCCCTTAGAACTCTTAATGATAAATGGTTCTTTTACATGTGCTTCCCCTACAAGTACATGTAGTACAATGTGTGTTTTGTTTGTTTTTTCCAGAAAAGGAAATTACATTACACAGTACATGTACATATTGTACATTATGTACACAATGTATGCGTAGCTAGCCTAATGTGTGTAATAATTTATAGTACATTGTACAACCATGGAGGAAGGATACATTGTACAACCATAGAGACCCCTCTATGATACATGTAAAACTGAATGTGTAAGTTTTAAATTGCAATGTACATGTACATGTACATTGGGTACATTTACATGGTAGGGGTATTTAGACAGTGGTAAAGGGCACCTCTATGCGAAAATTATAAATTTCTATTGGATTAATTCAAGGGGCAAGAAGGCAATGACAAGGGGCACGCAATGGAGGCAATTGAAGTGAAGTATCAGGCCTGTACGTGTACAATGTAGGCCTACTGTTACCAGTACTGTACGTTAAGTTCCTTTCACGCCAGAGGTACATGTACATGTAATTCCAGGGGGAAGTCACGGGCAAATTTGGCGAAACCTTTTTTAAAAACCTACATACATGTACTTGTAGTACAACCAAACCCTTGCAAACTCCCCCTAAAAAGCTATTTCCTTGGAAAAAGTTACATACGTACATGTACGTACAATGTACATGTACATGTACTTACAATGTACATGTAGTACAATGTACATGTACGTACAATATGTACATTGTAGTACTCGAAAAAGGGGTACACACTGTAGCAAGATACATGTACAGTGTATACTTTAAAGGGGCTGTGTCGTCATTATCAACACAGGCCTGTGGCTGTACATACATTGAATTATGAACTCTTACCCAGTGCATGTTTCATGACACAGAGGGAGGGTGCACGAGTGCAGTAACTTGACTGTGAGAATTCAAAATGCAATGTTTCGCACAGGCCAGCTTTGATCGTGAAGACAGTCTCTTTAACTGTCAGGGTTTTCATACTGAGCGTTCCTTGTTCCCAAGAAGTTTCCAAATGGTGGTGGGGTTAAATTTTCCCAGGAATCCAACCTCGTTCCCAGGAGTGATTGATATTATAAAGTAGCCCATACAATTTTTTCATGTGGACGCACTCATGTTACATGTATCTCATAACCCCTGGTTTTGGTTAATTAAAAAGTGCCAGGACAGTGTATGGCACAACTTAATACGGCCTGTAGCCGATCCACACTTTGCGCGCTCATGTACGTATGATAGCCCGCAATTTAAGAGGCCACAAAAGAGGAAATCAAGTCAAATAGCAACTCATCCACTCTAATTCTTCTTTGATCTTGTGACATGTCTAACTGCGAGTTTAGGGTGACCGTGTAAAAGTATGTTTAATTTTTGTAATACTGCGTCAAAATACTTTTTGACACGCATACTGTAAGCATCCTACAAGCGCCATACAAATGCATAGGCTAACAGTTTTAAACAAGCCTGAGAACAGAGCAGTTGTTTTGGTTCGCCTATCAGCAATTGGTTTTAAACACATACTGTACCAGGGGTTAGTGAAGAGAGTATCAATACAGCGGCGCTGCCCATGGTCGCGAGGTTGGCTTTAATCGAATGTACACTGAAAGAAACTACATGTGTGTACGTCTTCATGTAAAGTACATTGTACATTATTTGGGTGGTTACACCCAATATTAAATTTTGTGTGACAGAAAACATAATGAGAAAATACATGATGTACATGTACACATTACAAACAAATTGTTGCTAAAAGTAGAGTCATAGAATGGTAAGTACTCTAAAATTTATTGACCACTAAAACTTACTTAGTGAGAACCACTGCAGCTGATTAACTAAAGGATTTCCTTCAATTTTCAAAGTAAGATCGTTTGGATAATTTTTCATCTCACTTTGAATCTGAGAAACAATTCATGCATGAATCATTTCTCAGATTTCTGACGATTGGTGTCTGTTCACGAATGCTGCGGCCAGAGATGCTGTCGGTACATTGTACCTGCTGTCAGCCCATTAAATGTGGATGGATTTTATGTGAAAATACTGTGACAGTTTGGTTGTCGTTTTCTGAGCAAGTAGATACTGCATTCAGCTGAAACATTCACATGTGATTTTCATTGTACCTTTATTGCCTATAAATCAGCATTACATTCTATGGCCCTATCGTTAAGTTGAGGAGGAAACTCACCTTGTTTACTGGCATCAGTGCTGCCACCATCACGGATCAATTGCTCAACCTCCTCACGTTGCTCTGTAACCAACAAACAAAGACACATTTTTAGTAACAGAAACCTGAAGTACTACATGTACATAATCTACAAACATTTCATAACCAATGTGGACAATTGTGAGTCCCTGTAAATTGTTGTGAGTAACACAAACATACATGTGTGTAGCATCAAACAAAACTGCATGAAAATGTTTTAAATGGCCAGACATTTTTACCCAAGCAGTCTTTCTCGAAGGCTAAAACAAAACTTTTAAATTTTTAGACCAGCCTTTTAAGTCAGACAAGAAATTTAGTGTGACAGCAAACGGGACTGATTTTCAGTCAAATGACACTTTCAACATGTGTAAAGTGCTTGTACACCTACAAATTTAATATCAATTTCCAAATCTTCATGCACAACGCTTGAGAAAGATGTATTCAAATTTACTTCATGTACAGTGTAAGTAATGGCGGCAGCTACACATGTACAGCATGCAACTACATGTACATGTAGTTACCTGAATTCATAAAAGTTCATCTGGAAAGCACAATCAAAGATCAGCAAAGTACAAATGTGTGTATCTGTGGTCAATTTAAAATGTAAACCTTTCTTACATGCGTCCACATGCCTTGTACATTAACACTATGTACTAAACAATTTGTTTAAAACACAACTTAGATTAGAACAGATTATAGGCAAACACAATGAGTAGACAAGAACAAGTTCTGCAGAAAAAGGAAACAGATTCACAATTTAGGCTTTCTAAGAAAAAGAATGGAATTCCATCACCATCAACAAAAACAGAAGCTATGATACAATGGGAAACATCCTGTAAACACTTTCCCTTCAACATGGCCTGTATCAAAAAATAACATCAAACACTCACTTACAACATGAACGCAGACTGTTGGCATAAACCAGAGAAGAAAAACACCAGGGCGACACTCCACTAAGTAAACAGCTCATCCGAGTTTGACGTCTACCGCCTAGTTTGAGTCACACAACCAACACGACATCCCCCTACCTTATGAGACAGCATCAAAGCAAGTACACCCTCCAAAGAGTCACTCATCCAAACATTCACAAACTATGGAGTAAGCGTGTGTACCCTTCCAGTCAAGTTCACCCACTACAGTGTGCAACAACCCAGTGCAACACCGCTTGATACTCCTTCCACATCTGGAGTGGCAAGTTAAACTGTTGGAAGGCTCAAATGTCATGCCAGGGAGAATTGGCCAGACAGGCTTCCCCTTCTGGGAAGTTACCCAGTACATTCATTACAAAAGTGGGTTAGCCTTCGGAGTGTGGTTGCCGTTATCATTTCAGGGGAGAGTTTCCTTTGATCGATTTAAATCGTTCCAGGCCATAACCCACATGACCAGGATTTCAAATTTGTATTAGGTTCTTCTAGGTTTAAACCTGCTTTTTAAAAACAAATGGGTTGGCATACTACAATCACGTGTTCTTTATCATTTATTATATACTTCTGATAATGAGACCAAGGATGCCTCATTAGTGAACTTAATCACTGTAGCTCGCAAACATACAGTACATGGGAAACCAGTAGGCTTAAACAACTCTGTAGGTGATTGCTATAATTATGTGAATCGGAAACACTTGGGTTAACCTCTACTCTTCTGCGATTTATGAGTGTTCTGGGTTCTTTTAAATGCATGAGCAATCCTAGTACACAGGACCTACATGTACTTAGCCTATATAATGTCCCTTTCAAGGGACAAACAGTAATGGTAAAGTTTATCTTGCTTTAGGATACAATGCCAAGACTGGGACCCGAACCCACAACACAATCAGCTGATCAAATTATCAAAGCTTCAAGAATAGAACAACTGTTGTTCAGAGTTATTTAGTAATTGTGCAAACAGAAAAATGCAGAACAGGTTGGCTTCTGGTTTCTTTCCCTGCCATTTTTTCCCTCTGTGGACCCGGTTCAAATTCCACCCAGGTTCGAATCCCACCAAAGCCTTGAATGTGGATTGGGTTTTCTCCAGTTGGCGTTTACCCTCAATATCTGACACCATGGTTAAGCACACACTGAACATTTCTTCATCATTTTCTCTACAAAGGTTTCTTCAAAGGGTACAGGGTACAGAGCAAGGCCACTGAGTAAAATGAGGGTTCCTTGGTTTTAATATTTACAACATTATTGCAGAGTGTACCTGCACAGTAAATCTACCTCACTGCAGCTCATAAGTACCATTAATGTATAAACTACCCCCATTGGGTAATTAAACCCTGATCAGACCCCTCTTCATCCAACTGAGAATACCAACAGTCCCCGATCAGGGGGGACCTTCAGGTGACAACTGACAAGGCCACCTGCCACACTGCATGCCACACATCACCCCTCTGGCAATTGCAAAGCCTGGAATCCCCACTAGAGACATGTCTGTTGCAGCAAGGCAGAGGAAGCCCTGGGGTCAGCTGTGACAGGACTGGTTTCCTATTGATAATCTGTTGCCAGGCTATAAATAGCTCGCTGGCTGTATGGCGGTAATTCCTCAGTTGGTTGATTCAGCTATGTGTACCCTACATAGCTGTGAGGGGCTTGCACGGAATGATTGCACCGTCTGACAAATTCAAACTGGCAAACAAAAATTGTACAAATTTTTTAAAACTACACATTGCAATGAAATAACTAGCACAAATGTGTACTTGAAACCGGTAAAGAATATTTTCTGGAATATCCACTAAATACTACCAATCACAACATTGTGTTTGTTATGATGTACTGTAAATGGGATAGAAGTAAACGTATTGTACAATTGTCTCAGCTCCTCCAAGTAACCAATTCAAAACTCAAACCACTGTATGCTTTTAACAAACACTGGAAAACCTCAAATGTAAATTTGTATCTCATTAAAAGTAGTGCTCCTCCCTTTAAATTAAATTGTCTGCAGCTACATGTACAATGTACTAATCATAATTGTGTCTAACATTTAAGTCTAAGGTGTAAAGGGCTTTCTACCAACCTATGTGTAAGTTTTCTAGGAAAATTGTACAATTTATCATGTTTATAGGCCTACATGACTTGGATCCTTACATTAAAATAATGTTCACATAAAAAATAATTGATGCGCCCACTAAGATGAACAGTACAAATTAGTGTACAACATGTCACCATCAAGTCCCTTTTAAAAGACAATTAATGTTGGTTCATTGTTGACTCTCCCTCCATGGTTGACTGTAGTTTTGTACTGAACTGAAAGAGTTCAAATTTAAAGGTTGGCTTCGGATTGAGCGCTTTGGGCTTTAAAAAGTGTTTTGTTTTGAAACGAACATGGTTGGAAAGGTATTTTTAAAAGTAGAATATAATGACACACATAAATACACTTGGCATGTGTTGTTTATGTTGGAACAAATTTGTTGATTCCACAAAATGTTCCACTGGTTTGTACATTGTACTTCAAGAGGTGATTTTTGTTTTATCACTACTCACTAATCACAACACACTGTACATGTACTGTAATGTAGGTGTTTTAGTGCATGAGCAACTCAAATAGGATATATTCCAAAAAGCAAAATGTTGAGAGATTTGAAGGCAATGTGCCCCTTTGATGTCTACTTGTTCAGTCAACGCTTCTTACATAGTGCATGTACACTAGATCATTAACATTGCACAAACATTTTTATATTCTCCAATTCAAATCAATGTAACCAAACCGAGGCTGGAAGCAGAAATAGACTGGTTCCTTTTTGTAAAATGAGTATTAGTATTCATTACTTTTAATGAATATAAGGAACATGACTTGAAGAAGATTGTGGCAGCATGAGAATGGTCTAGGCATACATGACTGAAAGACGCATAAAAGTTAAAACTAGGGTCTCTTTCTTAAGAAAAAAAAACAAGCATCTTGCCTGGTAGGGCCTACAACAGAATTTATATTTGTTCACGTTCAGTACAGACAACATTAGTCAGTGCACTACGGTGTACAGTACAGTACAGGCTACATATGTGAATGAGGAAATGGGTCTAGTTTAAGAGGATGTTTCGTCACATCCTTGAAAAGTCGGAAAAACAGGCAGGCCTGCAAATATCCTGATTGCCAATGCAGCCTGTCCTCATATCAACACACACAATATGATCCCATCTGACATCAGAAACTAGTACTACACAATATCAATATGTGTTACCATACATGGTCAAACCTTTTTTATACACTGCAATGTGTAATACAGTTTCAACAGTGCTGCCAAACCATGTCACAACCATGTCACGTCATGATTTGTTTTGGTTGGTCAATAATTGTTCAACAGAGGGCGCACTTCATTTGCCAGGCAATTCCAATTCCAATTCCATGGTAAAGTGTATCACAGCCCCATAATAAAAACACTTGAACTTTTCAATCTGGTACTCATTGTACTCATTTACAATTATCGTGTCAAGTAGCAGTAGGCCTACATGTAGGGCCTAGATGCATTTTTACATTAATTTCTGAGGAACTTTTTTGTTCAGAAAACAAAAATCTGAGATTTTGCTCATTGAGAACACACCAGAAGCCCTTGGAATGAAATGGAACAAAATAAGCAAATTTGGACCTGATACATACGTCATGGAGGCATCAGGGCAAACTGCTTTCATGCACTCATTTCCTTGGTGCCCTTTGAAATAAATGTTCCAGTACAAATGAATATTTCCTCCATTGATGTACCCTTTAACCAAACAAAACTGCCTTGCCCATACATATAAGAGCTAATGATTTGAAATTACGTATCCATACTGCTTAAATACATACGTATCTGTATGGATAAAGGTTTGTGATTGATGATGAGTTTGTTTATATTTTGTTTTAAAAAAATGCATTGATCCCTGGAGGGTAGTAAGTCTTGTTAGGGGATGTTGGACAATTTTTTGATATGGATTCCACTCAACTTATTGCACCTTGTTGCAACTTGCCTTGTTGGCAATGGTTGAACATTCAGGAATAATTGTTGTAAGTTTCAGAATACTAGCCAACGAGTATAGCATTACACACTGGGACTGTACAATGTAGCAATGATAGAGATTATTAATTATTATTTT
>JAUELU010000026.1:537500-548249 GCA_032357145.1 Evasterias troschelii | reverse complement strand
CGCTATCAAAAGTAGTTTGTACACAGTTCTCCATATGGGGGGACAGAATCTCCGGGGGGGGGGGGGGACACCAGAATCTCCGTCCACACAGGCACTATACCGTGTACAGCCATCGTAATAATCTACCATTCAAACGATGTAACCAAACCGCGGCTGGAAGGGCAATGGTTTGGTTCTGTTTTGAGAAATGGTATATATTAGCATCCGTTACTGTTCTTGGAGACAGGGAACACGACCACAGTAATGGTGGCAGAAGGATAAAGGTTTAATGTGGGACCTATTTTGGGGTGTCTCCCAACTTCAAGTATGCGTTACACTTTAAAATCAAACAACATCAGCTACAGTTGAAATAATGGTTGCTTGTGACACACCATGTACATAAAGCAGTTCCTCCACTCCGATGGGTAAGTCCCCTAGGTGTCAAAGGTCAAGGATTGTTTCCCGCTCTCCTCAATCAATCTTTTTTTTTGAAGATAAGAAGATTATCAAGATTAGCATGTAACCGATCAATCACTGTGATTTCATGGTGATATTTGTCTCTGTCTTTTCTCAGATCGGTTATATTTTTGTTTTAACTAACAAATACTTTAAATGTTAACGATAACTATGTTTAAAGTGCAGTGCTGGCACGGGGCCGGCGATGAGGTCGTAACTGTCTAGCCTTCCTGAGTTGTACGCAAGTCTCACTCTCATGAATTTTGTTAAGGTGTTCGTGCAACAGTGTGAACAGCGCGAAAACGCCGTGTAAATTCTGAATAAAGATAAGGGTGAAGTTTGATCCATCACAATATCAGCGTGAACAAAGTCCAAAGCACACAGGACAGGAGTGCAGGCAATGGAAATATAATTGTATGCTAAGCTTAATCCCAGTTACCAGTCCACACAGCTTGTAATAAGGTCACACCCACACTGTTAATTTCATCTCTCAAATTCAAACCACAGTCGTGATTGTCTCCCGTACGAACTTATTAACACAACACCAAAGACACTCATTATACCAGCTTGCATTGATTGAAGGCGCTTGTTCGGGTAAATGAGGAAGAATCACAAAATTATCACTGAAACTACAGTACACCATTTCGATTTCCAACAAAAATGTATACAATGAGTGAAAGGTCCAGACGGGGTTTAATAGCCAGCGGGGACGGGGGCCAACGTGCACCCTCGAAGCTCGCCCGAGCATTCCACGTACTTGCACTCGGCATGTATATCTTTTCTGTGTGGTACGATTGCAAATTCGCATCTGGGGTCTTCATGAAGACTACATTAATAAACCAAGATGTTATCGCCATGTTTAATCACACGCTGCTTTACAAGTGTGTATACTTCACAACCTGGAATGCGGTAAGTTGAGTGTGTTGCTATTTGTCTGAGTAATATTAGGTGCACGTGGCCCACTCACCTGGGAAAGGGGAGAGTTTTCGAATTGTGCCGCCCTCTGGAAAAAAGAATAATTTAACTGAGCACCCGTCTTCTAGTTCCCTGTCTCATTTTGATCGGCTAGTTCCCTGTCTCATTTTGAGTCATTCCTACGTGGTATACGGTCCGACTGGAGAGACTGAACCCTTGTAGATAATGTCACTAATCAATCAGTCAATGAAACGGACATGACAAAGTAAAGAATTACAGTGCGAAAATTATTGTAGCTTATCATTTATTAGCGCAACAATGCTCTATGGTAAGCCCTGGCTATGGGAGCACCTATCTTAGACGATATCATTATTTAAATTGGTAGCATTATTTTGTATTGTGATCTTCTTCTCTCTTTTCGTGTTCTTTTTTTTTTTTGGTGCGCATTTACATTTGTTCATATATTTTTTGGCATATTAAGATTACGAGAAAGCTCCATTTAAAGGGGCTCAAATGAAACATCCTTTTCGTCTGACAGCTCACACCTGTTATCTCAATTTCCTTTTCCAAACTGGGTAATGCACAAACCAATAGGGCTGCTGACTGCCCATGCGGATAATTAACTGCTCATCCATGAAGTTTAATGACCCAAGTAATTAATGTAAACACACAATATTGTTGGCAAAAGTAGGCCTATAGCTAGCCCTGGTGGCCCTTCACTTTCGTATTTTGTACTACAGTGACTGTGTACAGCACAGAGGAAGAGTCCTATATAGGGCTAGCCTATAGCCTACTTTCTGAGTTTTTGTGGCCAAACTCGGAAATGTTTTATGGAGATTTCCCGTATGAATATAAACAAAATTGTTTACTATATAATAAATTTAACTACATAATGTCCATGTTGTAATTCTGACTAAGACATTGCATAACCGTTTGATTTCGTCATTGTCTACCGGGGTTCAATGTCAAATCCTGTTCATTTTCCCCGTTAAATAATTATGTTTGATCCCTGTGTCATATTCTGTTGCGAGTCGTTTTATCGCTATGCGTTATTTTTAGAACCATTGTATTGTCGGTACGCCAACTTATTAATATTAAATAAAGAATCCAACAGTCCAAGGTTGTTATAAAGGTTCAATTTTCCCCCATTTAATTTCGAATAGGCCTTAAAGGGTCTCTATACTTCTGGTAAAACACAAAACAGCAAAGCTCATAGATTTACATTAAACTTACATGGTTCGATAATGATGATAGAAAGCTTCACCTTGAAATATTACTGGCTGAGGTGCTGTAGTTTTTGAGAAATTACAATTAGTTTTGATCTCATGAGTCGAAAACTCGATGTTTGGAAACAATGAAAACACTTAAGGTTTTTCCCCACTTTTTTCTGATGATTGCAATGACCGATTGAGCTTAAACTTTCACAGGTTTGTTGTTTCATGTTTATGTTGGGATACACCTAGTGAGGATACTTTGAAATTTACCAAAAGTGCGTATGTCTGTACTACTGCACTGACTAAGAATCGATTCTTCATTGTTTGATACGTAAGTAAACACACCGTCAAATAAAGAATCGAAATTGTTCATTTCCCAATCACTCACAAGATGGCGGGCACCGGGCTACCCCTCGTTCTGGGGACCGTACTTCACCTTACCTGGGTGCTGTTGTACACCTTTGGCATTTTTTACAATAATGCTTATGCGAGCAGGGATATGAGAATCCACTTGATGAAAGTTGGTGCGATAAACGAAAAAGATGTATACGGCATGTACAAATTCCTTACAATGTGGAATATGGTGAGTGCTCCTCGTTCGATCGAAAGCATGCAAATCGCAATGCACCACACTGCACTAGCATATCCTGCTCACCACGCAAGCGTTTTCTTTTTTAGTTTGATTTATAGAGAAAGGAGGCCAGGTTCGATGGACATGATGGACGTTGTTATACAACTTACTAAATACTACAGTAATACAAAATAGACTGTTGTTAGCTAGGGAAGTTTCCCTTTGCTCGGTATTGTTATGTTAAAATGCTCAACCCGGCTGCCCTTTTGTGATGGATTTTTTATAGTAGGAAGGAATTTCTTCCTCCTGAATCGAGTGCATGTAATTTTGTTAAGCATCAAAAACGAAATCAATGCTGGAGGGCGCTGTTGTTCAGGGCTGGTAATTTTACAGTACTATGACCATGAGTATGAAGTAAAACAATTCCAAACTGTCTTACTCTAATATTTAGTCTTAGAACTCCCAGTCCCACAACTCTTCCTGTACTGTACCAACTTAGATAAAGCTAGTAATGAGAATCAAACCATTGTACAGTATTTACTTTAAGTTCTGGTAATGAAACCTATGATACCGGCCATCATAAGTGAACTTCACTGACTGTATCTCATATAATGAGCCTGAAATGAGGAAACAGAGCTGTTCTGCAACAACTTGATTAAGTTGATATGTCAGGTTGTATATTTGAACCAGAAACACAGGGGTTTACTCTTTCACGATAAGAGTTCTGGGTTCATTTCATGTGTATTACCATCATTAACAAAGTACAAACCCTTGTTGTAGTAGCAGTACATGTACATGGGACCAACAGCTTAATGTTCTATCTAAAGGACAAAGCAATGATGGTACTTGCTCTTGTCTATAAAGTCAAGGACACAATGTGTTAAGACCGGGACTTGAACCCACCATCCGCTGATCAGAAACCCAAGAGCTTGGGTTCTGTGTTTTTAACTGCTTGGCCACGTTCATGCCACGTTCAAAACTTCAAAATATCCACAGCACCTTTGGTCTTTATGAAAATCATTGTGCTGTTTTTACAACTGCATATCAGATCCCTTCCACACCCGGGCTCTAAGGCATCTCTGATATCTTTGCAACAATTTTATTTTTTCTGGTATTTTTATTGTTTGTTAAAATTTGCTTACCGATTCTGAACGAGCGCTTTGATGAAATTAGCCCCAGGGCCTTTTTTTATTATTCCATTAAGCAATTTTTAAAATGTAGTTAAAATATTGCATTACTTCACGGGGTGTGAAGAAATGTTAAATGGAAATCTTATTCAGCTGAAACTAAGTAAATTAATATATGGTAGGTTATGTAGAATTGACCGGTAACCTAAACCTATATTTTTCTTCAAATTGTAACAAATTTGTGATCTTAGCAGCTTTCTGAAAAGGTACTTTTATTTAAAAGATACTGACTCTACACTGAAACCTCTGATACCCTATGAGACCAGCGTCTCAAACACTCTTCAGTCTCCTTTAATACGATGATTAGAGCAGGCTAGTCAAAATGTTGAGACCAATTACATGTAGAACTCACACGGTAGCAATGAAGATAATAAACAGAAGTCCCCTCAATCTACTAAGCGAAAGTAGTAGTCCCTGCCATTTTACTACCTTTCGCCTGCAGGTATAGTGATGTAGTTAATGAGCATGACAGTTCTTTTCAGAACTAACTAGCCTTCCTAATTCTGAAATCTACTTCACGGCAGTAGAATAAATAGCATGCAAGACAAGTTCTCAAAGAACAAATCTACACAGCAAAGTGTTATTGATACTGAATTTATAATTTGTTTGTGATTTTAAAACAGGTGTTTCAGCTAACTTACTTCTTTATCTGCTGTGTCAGTGATCTGGTGACCAGCTCCGGAGCCCACAGCCCTATCACAAGAAAGATCGCCTCATTCAGAGATTGGTTTTTAGCAGCAGTTGCATTTCCTATTGGAACAGTGAGTTCAAAAGCGTTTTCGTGATTTCAAGTTCATAGAATACACTTGGGATTATTATACGTGTAGAATTTCTTTTACTTACTTACTTTGGTTTACTTTGGTGTTGAGGCTTGAAGCTTCAGCTTATGTGCCCCTCTTTTACTGTATTGGATTCGCAGTGGTATGGGCAGTATTTCAGCGGGTGGTGCTTCCAATGATTTTCAAGTTCTGACTTGAGAAATGCTTGGTGTTTTCAACTCTGTGTACTGTACATTTAATGGCAGGGTAGGCCAACATTCTATTGGTAATTGTCTAAGACCAGTATCCTCACTTGGTGTATCCCGACATAAGCATGAATTATCAAACCTGTGAACACTTGGGCTTAATTGGTCATCGAAGTTGCAGGAAACAATGAAAGAGAAAACACCATTGTTGCATATAATTTTGTGCTTTCAGATGCCTGAGAAGCAAATGCTTGAAGCCTTTCTCTGATGCAAATTTGTGAATACAGTTACCTCTTTCTCTAAAACTACATTACTTTAAAGGGGGTCATTTCTAACAACGTTTTATATAATCAACAGCTCTCCAGTGCTTTTTTCCAAGTAAGCTTTAATGCCTCAAAACCCATAGGGCCTATAGTTTCAACTTAGACAAACATGTGTAGTCTCCAAATTCTGGAAAACTTTGGTTATCACTCTGGGGCAAGGGCAAGGGCAATTTTCCTCAAGTAAAGGGCACTACAATCAGTACATTAAGATGCACTGATAGATACACAGGGGTTTGCTAACTAGCAGGACCAGTTAGCTTGCTACTTCACTAGTCCACCAGCTATTTCACTAATCCATATTTTATATTAAATAGTGATACTTTTCAACACTGATCTAGCCAGGGGCACCGCTTGGGAAGATTTTTGACTTCGAGTCCTCAGGTGTTTGAACAAGCATTAGGCCAGCAATGTCCTGTAATAGGACAAGCTTAACAATGGAGAGCTTCTGGTTAACATGAGATCATAGTCTGCATCTTGAACTAGATTTGTACCTGGCTTGTTTCAGGCCATTGCTGTAATTTGTTAAAATTTAAAAGCATTTTTATAAACCGTTGGAGGGAGAAGTGGTTAAAACGCAAAATCATCCTTGAATGTCAATACAGTAAAAACTGCAGATCTGAAATTTGCATACATGTACATGTACTTGTGTATATTTGTACATAATGTACTTGTAAGTTTTACATAGTGTAGATGTACTCGTCTTGTTTGGACAGTGTATAAGTGGACCTCTTTTCCTCTACATGTCAGCATGTACATGTACATGTAGATCTAGGATAAAATTTATATACAATTTTACTAATATCTCTTCCTGTTTTTCTTGTTATTTTCCTGCAGTTGGTAGTGATTGTGTTTTGGGCCATCTGGGCAATAGACAGAGAGCTTATCTTCCCAAAATTTCTGGATCAATTTTTTCCAGCTTGGCTCAATCATGTGATGGTATGTATTAGAAGAAAACATTGTGTGGGTTGCTTGTACGTCAAATCAAATGGTTTGGGGGATGTGTTTGGATACTTAGGCCATGTCCGAACTGGCCGCTGCAGCTACATACATCTACGGCTAGATTTCCGGGTCATCATGCACAGTACATCCTTAGCAACAGAAGTAACTGTAGCTGTACCCGCCAATTTGGATATGGCCCTAGAATCAATGAACACTCACTCATGCATTTGTACAAAAATGTGAAAAAACAAGTAAGAAATTGAAATTTCAAATTGCTAATGGCTTATTAAGCTCTCGGAACAATGAGCTGACCATCATAGCCTGTCGGCAGAGTGAGCAGACCACTGCCGCGGAAAACCAACAATGGCGAAAAAAGCCATTGAATAAGCCATTTTCGAGTTAGATTTGAATATGTGTGGTACGAATATGAGGTGGGATTCGAACCAGGGTCTACAGAGATGAAAGGCAGGGGGGAAAAAAAAAATCAGCCAACCTGATTTTCACAAGCGTTATCTACTGTAACACAAGGGGGTTAATATTCAATGTAGGATCTTTGAGATTTACAAAAATGTTAAGACCTGGAAGTAGTTCGCCCAGAATACGAGCCTTGAAATGATGACATCATGGTTACTGATGAAGATTCTTGCTCTTACATGTAAAAAAAACATGAAGAAACCTACCCAAGTAGATTGGTTTAAGACTTCATCAAGCTGTATTCTGGATATGAAGTTCTGCTCTTCATGCCGGTACTCTGCACAGAATCCCAATTGGTCCACATCTATGGGGGGAAAAAGCAAAATGTTTTTGTTCAATTTATTAATATTATTTTTGGGGGAGGTGGAGGGGGCATGAAAAAGAGGACTCTCTGTGTGCTTGTGAAAAGGTTGAAAACCACAAGAACTTGGTCAAGTACAGGGTGTTTGCATGTTTTGGGAAACCTCATTCTTGATATAATCAACATTATGAGTATTAAAACTCAAGTAAAACACTTACCCTGCAAATGTCTGTCAATGTCAGTAAAAATAAGTGTGCATTGCCCTTAACAGTGGCCAGCTGGTCAAATGCCAGTTAAAACTCCCAATGACCAGGGCCCAATTTCATCTAGCCACTTAAGCAGAAAATGTTGCCAATCAATTGTCTGTTAAGCAGATATGAGCAGGATACCAGTCACCAATTGTACATGTGACATCATAGTTTGGCTGGTAACCTTATTCTGGTAAGAATAGTTTTGCTGCGCTAAGCTACTTTCTGTGCTTAAGCAGCTCTATGAAACTGAGCCCAGGCAAAATCCTCTTCAAGTGGTCAGGCTGGCTAGTTCAGTGTTGACAAACATCCCTATCTAATATGAAATGACAAGCTAACTAGTCCCACTGGCTAGTCAATGAAAAAGCTAAGGGCACACACTGGCTTGCTGCTCTATGCAACATCTTTGTTATTCCCTGCGAACAACAGCAAATGCCAACTCTCATTGTACTAAGGAAGGAGTTGGTGCTTTTCCCTTTCAATCCCGGTTTTGTCACATTAATTTGAAATCGTTGCAGATGGCTGTTTTCACAAAAGAGGTCAATGAGTTGTGATTGTGAATTGAAGACATCTTTTTACTGGCTTTTTTCTTTCTCCAGCACACTTTTGTACTGCCTATCCTGTTACTGGATATGTACATGATTAGACACCGGTATCCTTCCAAAACAGCTGGTGTTCTAGGGCTAGCCTTTGTGGCGCTGTCATATCTTTGTTGGTAAGTAATACATTCAGGGTTTGTCCCAATCCTTTGGTATAAATCTATCATGAGGTTGATAGATGCATTACTAAGTAGCCCAAACAACAGCCTCATTCCCTGTGGTGTACAATCTCTCTGGGTCTTTTTTCCCTCAGAATGCCTTGCCTGATCATAATCCCTGGAAGTGTGATTTAGAAATATCAAAATATATTGGATATTTAAATTAGTCCTGAGGTTGATCCATTGCTAATATGAGACAACTGCAGAGCACACTATCCAAAGAAGCACCAAGTCATCTAGAGCAACTGGTCCCCTTTGTTTCTTCTTTGATCTTGTGATAACTATGTCTAACTGGGAGTGTATGCAGTAAAGGGTGACCATGTAAAAACAGGATCCATTTGAATTGGATCAAGTCAAAATATTTGCAATTTGACAGGCATACTAAGCACTATAGAAGTGCCCTACAATTGCTCAAAAGCTTTAGACAAGTCAGAGCAGTCATTTTCTGTTGGCCAACCTGCGTTGTTTTTCAGGGCTTCCCTACTGGGGGGCTAGTAATGAGAGGTATTGATAAGGCGTGTTGCCCATAGTAGCAAGGCTGCCCATAGTAGCAAGGCTGCCCATGGTAGCAAGGCTGCCCATGGTAGCAAGGCTGCCCATGGTAGCAAGGCTGCTCTTGGAAGTGAGGCTGCCCTTGGTAGTGAGGCTGCCCAAGCAACTAAGATGGGAATGTTGCCACCTACTCCTGGTGCTGAAACAGGGTTACCCCCTTTGCAGTTCGTAAGGATGTAGGCATTTCTATCATCCACTAGGAGCCTTGCTGGTAGTGCAGAATGCACTACCTTTCCAACTTTTTACGAAGCAATTATGGTTTAGTGCCTTGCTCAAGGGCACACGTGTCATGACTGGGATTCAATTTCAAACCCCTCTGCTGACAACACCACAGTTTGGGTCTGGTGTACTAGACCGCTCTGCCACGACACGCCAAATGATATGTGCAATAAAGTCACATCCCATTACAAGATGTTTCACTTTCATTTCAAGACTTATGATGGGTTCTAACTTTCTTTTTCACAAACAGGATTTTATGGCTTGGGTTTGTAGTTGACATCTGGGTGTACCCATTCCTGAAGGTACTAAATGGGGCAGTGTTTGGCTCATTCATCCTGGTCTCTGCCCTTCTACTTGTTGGCCTCTACTTCATCGGGGAGAAGCTCTGCAAAGTATTCTGGAGTGAGTAGAAGTATATTATGTATTCATAGATACCTGGGACAGTTTATCCATTCTGATTGGTCGAGAGGAGAACATGTGGCCATGTTTAAATGCGCGGTATTAACACTGTGAGGAGTGTTTAAGCATACACGTGTGGCGTGCAAGCTTTATGTAGCACCTTCTAATTGCTTACAAGGTGGTGCTGCACAATCAGCAGCCACTGCCAGAAACACGGGGCAAACCCCTTCTCTTCGCGATTAGTGTAACTGGATTCTTTTACAAGCATTACACAACACACACGTCCCACCCGAAGAACGCAGCAGTAATTGTAAAGTATCTTGCTTAAGGACACAACTGCCACCACTGGGAATCAAACCCACACTCTGCTGATCAGAAACAGAAGAGGCTTGGTTCGGTGCTTAAAGTTGCATGAGTTACCCAGACGGGCGTAAACTCCTCGCTACCCGGTATGCAACTTAATACATGGCCCATGAATCACGTCTGGGGTGACATAATTTCTGGGTGACAAGGCAGTGTACAAGGTGGACTGAATAACCTAGAGGGAGATACTCGAAGGATCTGTCTCCGGAGACGCTATTTCGTAATTCAGTCCGGGGAGGAGGAAACACAATCTTTAGGGGGAAAGAGTGTCCTGTCATACTGGCCTTTGGTCATGTTGGTAAATCATGTTATCAGTGGGCGACCAGTTGGTAATGTTCCATTAAGGAGATTGTGTGCATTGGGAGGCCAGATTAACAGGGATGAGATTTGACGATTGTGAAAATTCTTGATAAATTGCTTGCACGCCTGGGCTCTCCCATATTCTAGACCCAGATCCGCCTACATGTTACAAATCAGGAGGTATACAGTGTACTTAATACAGTGCTCTGTGCATTACCAACAAATACAAAACTACAGGTTTGGACACAAAATGGACAGTTTCTTTCTCCCTTTGGTGGCGTTTTTTTCTTTTCACCCAAAAATCTAAGGGCTTAAGGAGATTTTGAGAAAATCCTGATATTAAACAGTTCATGATCCCCATTTGTACAGAACCTTGTAAGTGTTTTACATGCAAGGTGATGCCATGCAATCTGCAGCCAACCATTCCAGAAACAGTGGGGCAAACCCTTCTCTTTAATTAAAATCCTTTCTCCTTAGGGTGATTTACATTTACTAGGATCCTTTCTCAGTCTTAAAGGCACTGTACACGTTTGGTAATTGTCAAAGACCAGTATTCTCACTTGGTGTATCCCAATATATGCATAAAAT